>OY811981.1:4598712-4746582 GCA_963681505.1 Eunapius fragilis | reverse complement strand
CCCTCCAGAGTGAGTTACCTTCCACGGGGCATAGCCTTCGAAGAAGTGGAACCTCCCGTTCATGCACACAGTAGGTAGACCGGACAGATAGCCACAAACTAGCACACCAGTGTGTTCTTTGACTGTAGAGAGGAGGGATGACATGATGGATGGACATGCAGCTTGCGTTGGGGCTTCATAGCTGATTTACCGGTGCAGTGGGGAAAGTTTGGAATCTCATTGTAGTACAAAACTGTCTTCTTGTCGGAGTCGATAAGGTCAGCCAGCCCCCCGAGGCCAGTACCACAGATAACCCCAATCTCGGGTTGTATGCTTATTTTGGTGCGGATGAACTCAGCGATCCGCTCCAAGTCTTCATAAGCCAGCTTCTCACTACAGGTGTGAGGAACGAGGTTTCAAATACACGTGCTTCGGACCAGCTCGGTGTACGAATGAAGCTATCTTTCACCATAAACCCAGTTTCATACCTTTTGGATTCCATTCAGCACTGTAGACAAGGGGCGTTTCTGGTCAGGCTTAACTTATATTCATAGCTGCTTTTACCATACATGTACATGGTAAAGGCAGCTATGAATATTATTTCAGCCTGACATTATGTTAGCATTATCTCTAATTAAGATTTTGTTGGCATTCAATGTTATGTAATTGTGGTTCCCAACGAGGCTACTGTCACCAGTGCTGCTGTGTATCAATAGTTCCCACCAGGCATGGTTACTTACGCGAAGTTCGTTTGTAGCATACATGGTGACACCGCACATGCGTATAATCGTGCCTCTTCCTATTGTTCACTTGATCAAAAAACATCGATACTTCAAAAAATTAGCATGTGCAATTCTTAAACGAGAACCTGCCTCGCCTTTTACGTCCCCTCCTGTATGGATGAAATGTGCCTCAACTGGAGCAGAAGGGACGGAACAGCTGTGGCAAGTGAACCAGGAGGAACGGGTTCGTTCTAGATGCTGCTGCACACTATATCTTCTCTATTGTAGGTCCATCCATATCTGTATTTAATGTCTACAGTGGATAACGTGATGTGTCCCTAAAAAAATCTTTCATTAATTTCATGTTTGTTTGAATGTACCTGAAAAATAAAATGACAAAATGAAAATCTGATTGACAGATAATGTCACACAACTGTTTTTCAATAACATGCTAAATGTGCAATAGTTAACTGACTTCGATCAATACATTAATATTCTGAATCAGTGACCCAACTTTAGAAAAATGTTTTCAACAATTTCTCCCTTTCTAGTGGATGGATTGAAATGAAATTCACTGCATAGCTAGGGCTCAATAGTTACAATTGTTTGGCTGAGTCAGTTTTTAAACCCGGGAAAACGGTTAGGCGTTGTAATGCTTGAGGCACCATTTTAGTCTCTTTAAGGTAAGAAAAACTATATTCTAATGCACACTTTATACGATCCAGGAGTCCGTACATACATTGGAATATGCTTGGTCCACTGTAAAAATGCTCATCTAGGGCGTTATCATGAACTTTGCTGTAAAATAAACGTTCTCGAGTGCGACAGAGCTAAACATGTAGCCATTTTGCAATGAATACATTTAAAAGGTGACACAATGAAAATATTCATTCAGCATTTTAATGGTGGATGGTTCAGTTGGTGTTGACGAAAACCGGAAGAGTTTATACCAATGTAGCAAGATAGTTGTTCTTTTTTGAAAGTGGTCCCAATGGACTTGAAAAACTTGCTGCACCCTCCGTTTATTGTACAGCAAAGTTCGTGATAGCGCCCTAGATGAGCATTTTTGCGGTGGAACAAGCATATTCCAATGTATGTACGGACTCCTGGATCGTATAAAGCGTGCATTAGAATATAGTTTTTCTTACCTTAGAGAGACTAAAATGGTGCCTCAAGCACTACAACGCCTAACCGTTTTCCCGGGTTTAAAAACTGACTCAGTCAAACAATTTTAACTATTGAGCCCTAGCTATGCAGTGAATTTCATTTCAATCCATCCATTAGGAAGGGAGAAATTGTTGAAAACATTTTTCTAGAGTTGGGTCATTGAATATTAATGTATCATAACTATTGACGTCAGTTAACTATTGCACATCACATTTAGCATGTTATTGAGAAACAGTTGCAAAACATATCTGTCAATCAGATTTTGATTTCGTCATTTTATTTTTCAAGTACATTCAAACAAACATGAAATTAATTAAGATTTCTTTAGGGACACATATCACGTTATCCACTGCATGTTCACCTGGGTGTACAAATGTACACCTGGTTGCACAGCTAAAAAAGGTTTTGCCATTCGGTCTACGAAGGGACCTAAGAACACTGAACACTACAGACACGTAGTGCAAGTCCTTTTAGGCTTGGGCCGAGATACCTACGCCTTAAATCCTTATGATGCTTGTACACCATGCCGTGAAAGTGGATCTATCCATTATCATCCGCGCGGTACATTAAATGTGCCACAAAAGGTTACGCAGGTTTAAACTACGCCTATTTTAGCTAAGATGACAGCAAATAGCTGTTTTTCAGCTGGTTTTTAAACAAAAGGCTATTTGCCGTCATCTTAGCTAAAAAAGGAGTAGTTTGAAACTTCGGAACCTTTTGTGGCACAAGCAATGTATGGCATGGAAGGTAATGGATAGGTCCACTTTTACGGCATGATGTACAAGCATCATAAGGATTTAAGGCATAGGTATCTCGGCCCAAGCCTAAAAGGACTTGCACTATGTGTCTGTAGTGTTCAGTGTTCTTAGGTCCCTTTGTAGACTGAACGGAAAATTTTTAAAAATCTGTGCACCCCGGTGCACAAATGTACACTCGGGTGAACATTCAGGACAATAGACATTAAAAGAAAAGTACACTAAACCATACCCATAATATGATCTTACTGCTGAATCGTACAACTCAAGAGTTTATCTTTTACATATACTGCTACACCTCATTACTGGGAAAGTAAAAATAGTTGACTTATCTAACCTGACTAGTGAGGTGAGGCTTCAAATGGAGGTGTTAAATATGTTTGCATTGCAATGAGGACAAAGTCCTGCACCTCCTAATTCAACTATATATAGGTAGTTAAAAGCAGTTAATTAACCATGTGTGGCATGTCCAGTGTCGCTGCGAAAGCTCATGGCGCATGGCCTCATGGCGCCATACGACCCGACACCTCCGATGGGCATGGGGTAAAAGCTAATGCACACACCCGTTAGGTCAGTCGAACCACGTGCTTATCGCACGCGTCGCTTGCTCTCCCTCCTCCCTCCCCAGACCTCCAGGTCCCTCTCCATCATGTTGTCAATGATGTGAAAAGGTGTCTGGTCGGTGATCCGCCCACCTTCGTGGGTAGGGGGTGGATCCTCGCACACCCCCCTCAGGCCAACGTGGGCTCAAGGAGCGGTACCCAGGAACAACGCCCACACAAATATGTAGATGGCATTAGACACCACGTTGTTTAGGCCATTGACACCCGCGTAGTTGGAATGGGAATCAAACATGTTTATATTGGTTGTGGAAGGTTTATGCACATAAGTTTAGAACCAGTATTCCATACCTCCACCCCCCCCCCCCCCCCCCCCACCCTTACCATTGTTCTACTGCTATTTATGGGGTACAATATTGAGGGGTGTTCATACAGTTCTCATCACAAATGTCTGCATTTAGGTCACGATCAATGTGGCAACTTATCAAGGTCACTTAGTGCTACTCTAATGGGCTTTGTGAAAAGTAACTTTAAAAAAAAAGTACAATATCTATCTCATCACTTAATGTCTAATGTCCTGGGCGTACTCCGTGGGGTACGTTTGTACATCGTGGGGTACGCGAAAAAAAGTATTTTGCGTTCTGCCATTTCAACATTCTAGTTTAGTTTGACTTTTTTGCCGCGTTGTATAAGTCCTTATCTGTTTGGGCCGAAGCTTTGAAGGCCTAAGCCCTTCCCCTGCTCATACAACAACGCACCATAGCAGAGGTACCCGGTAGCTGGTATTCGTGCGTAACACGCGTGAAAACAGAATGGAAACCAAGAAATCAACCACCCAAAGCCAAACTGGCCCCAATAATAACATTATAGGCTAAGGGTAAGGACTTTGAACCCCAGCTGGCAGTGCCGTGCACGTGAGAACTCAGCCATCTTTATAATGGCAGCGCCGTGAGCCTTGTTTATGGTCAGTAAATAGCTAACTAGCTAGCTGATTTAGTCGTTACACATTTGCTGAGGAAAATGCAAGTATCTGATTACACAATGACAATGTAAAGATGTTGTATAAACAGCCGTCTCTTCAAAAGTCACGTGCACACGATGAGCTATAATTGTAATCAGTGTTTTATTGTTATTACATGATGTAACAAAGGATCACGTTAGACCAAGCAAACATGCCGCCAAAAAAACGATCGCTCCTTGTCAATTCCCAAGTTGTCGGGAAAGTGAAGAAATTCAAGGGCAGAAAGGGGGTCATCCAAAGCGTCGTAACTGAAGGCAACACCACTAAGTTCCAAGTCCTGTTCCAAGGGGTAAGTCGCGCAGTTGTCAGCACACTAATCAGCGTGGTTTTGGTGATTTTGCAGCCTTATCACTAGATAGCGGGATGTATTTATGTGTTGCAGTGAGATTGGAGGGAGTGCTTTTGAATCATATTTTATTTTTAGGATTCAGCTCCACACACAGTTACTTCCAGGGCAATTGAGTGTGATCCTGCTCTCATACCCCATTCGCCACAAGAAATGCAACAAGTTTTTCTTGATACTGACTCTGTTTGTATGGGAATGTACATGTGTACTTTTGTGGCATGTGTGTAGGTGCATGTTCAATGTACAGTACCACCCACGCAGAAATCAGTTGAGTGCAACGCGTGCGTGAAAGTTTTTTCGCGTGAGTAACTTGCATGTGACCATGTATAATAAAGTAACGTTAGTCTATTGCCTATGGTGTCAACACTTGCTAACTAACTTGCGAGTAAGTTTCATGTGAGCAAGGTAGCAATCGCTCGCAACGAGAGGGGTAAATTTTCTTTGAGTGGGTAGTCACAAGGGGATGCAGCAAGCATTTACTGTAACTCATGAGTTACATATACGCAATTGTTCTTCAACTTACTCACAGGTGGGCAGTACTGTATGGATGAGAATAACTGCAGTCTTACAGTAACACGGTTGCTCTGTTACGATTGTTTATTACATTAAGGTGGAGGAAATGATGGGGCTGAAGCAGCCATGTCCCTGGGAGCTGTTTTACTATTGGAACCTCCTCTGCCATTGCAATCGGAAACTCCTGCCATCACCGAGTCAGAATTGCAGCCTGATGAAAACGGTGACAAAGGTATTCCAGAAGATGATGATGATGGGTCCGATGTGGAAGATGACGACCAGCCCGCATTGGGGGGACATTTCTAACGAGAGCATGCTGCAGCTGTTAGGAAATGTCAACAATACTGAACTGGTTCCTGATAATCCTCTGACAGTCCATGGGCTGAACTGGGTTTTGGAGGCAGATGGAATAACCATGGATGAGTGCAAAGAGCAGCCTAAACATACAGTGTTCAACTTTCCAATGGGTGTGATTCCTGAATTCGGAAATTTCTATGCTATTTGGAAGCTATTCTTTCCATATCAGATCATGCCAGATTGCGTAGAAGCCACTTCTGTTCTCTTGGAGAAGAAACGACTTCCAAGGACAACTACTGATGAAATTGAAAAATGGTTTGGATTGGCGTTTGCGAGGACACTGTATCGCGACCAAGGCCGGGAGCTGTGGCAGGTAGAGGTACCATTTGGAAGTTGTCGTATCTCCCCGGCATTTGGGGTACGCTTTGGTATGTCACGCAATAGATATGATGCCATTCTTTCCTGCTTGCGATTTGGAAGTTTCTCAGACCAGGAACTACTTCAGAATCCATGGTTACCTGTCCAGTGTGTCATTGATGCCTTCAATGCCAATAGGTGTAAGATTGTAAGTCCAGGCTCCTACTTGGTTCTGGATGAAATCATGAGCTCATGGGTAGGTCTGGATGCTAACTTCTCACTTCATGGTATTCCTCATAAGACGAAGATTAAACGAAAGCCAAAAGGTGTTGGGGTCGAGATGAAGTTCCATTATGATGCAGCTTGAACTGTGTGAAGGTGCTCTGTGCCAGAGTAGCAAGCAGTACGAACGAGAGTATGGTGCTGGCACTGCAGTAACCCTACGGATGACAGCCCCGTGGCATGGCAAGGCGCACACCGTGATTGCAGACAGTGCCTCAGCTCTGTTACAACTGCAACTGCATTGAAGCAGCGTGGTACATATTTTATAGGCATAGTCAAGACAGCGCACAAAATGTACCCCAAAAGGTTTATGGAAATGCACAAATTCCAAAAGCGTGGTGACCATGTTGTGCTCACTACCACTGTGCAGGGACACAAAACATATGCAGTTGGATGGCTCAATGGAAAGAGAAAAGATCTAATAGCTACATGTGGCACTACACTCCCAGACAGTCCTGCACAACGCATTCGCCAAGAGGTGGTTGTGTCACCTAAAGCAGGGGTCAGCAATCGTCCGTGTATACGGACTACTCCTCGCTGCAACATTGTGGCTACCTTCTTCGACAACTTTCATCATGTAGACGTTCATGATCACATGCGTCAAGGCATCCTCAACTTAGAACACTGGCTTACCCGACATTGGGTGAATAGAGTCTTGGCGACACAGTTTGGTGTGATTGTCACTGACTGCTTTTATGCATCTAGGTTCATCCATCATGATGAAATGTCAGGAATGGAGTTACTGGAATTTGTTGACAGGCTGGCATTCCAGTTGATCAATAGCAGTGACAGGTGAAGGATGAGTGCAGGTGCCGAGAGTGAAAGGGAGGTACCTCAGGAAACATTTCACACATTGAAGCCTCTATTAGCGCTACCAACCTATAGGCAAAAGAAAGATTCACAGCCTACAGAATCTTTAGCATATACCTATTGTGCAAGACGACGTTGTGTCATCTGCGGTGAAAGGGTGGCTTTCTACTGTGCTACATGCTATGAACGTACGGGTGGTTTGGTATCTGCTATCTGTAGTCCCACTACTGGGCGTAATTGCCTAAGGCAACATACTCTTGCCTCTGTGTGATGTATCTGAAACCCTCCCCTACCCAAGCGATGCGTTGAGGAACTGTTACTGCTTTGCTCTGAGTTTTTTTGCATTCAGATTCATGTACTCAATTTTCGGAGAGGGGCGGTAGTTAGTTGGTAGGTTAATTAATTCATCGTGTGCACGTGACTTTTGAAGAGACGGCTGTTTATACAACATCTTTACATTGCCATTGTGTAATCAGATACTTGCATTTTCCTCAGCAAATGTGTAACGACTAAATCAGCTAGCTAGTTAGCTATTTACTGACCATAAACAAGGCTCACGGCACTGCCATTATAAAGATGGCTGAGTTCTCATGTGCAAGGCACTGCCAGCTGGGGTTCAAAGTCCTTATCCTTAGCCTATAATGTTATTATTGGGGCCAGTTTGGCTTTGGGTGGTTGATTTCTTGGTTTCCATTATGTTTTCACGCGTGTTACGCACAAATACCAGCTATCGGGTACCTCTGCTATGGTGCGTTGTTGTATGAGCAGGGAAAGGGCTTAGGCCTTCAAAGCTTCGGCCCAAACAGATAAGGACTTATACAACGCGGCACTAAACTAGAATGTTGAAATGGCGGAACGGCAAAATACTTTTTTTCGCGTACCCCACGATGTACAAACGTACCCCGCGGAGTACGCCCAGGACATTAGACATTAAGCGTCTACACTGAACTGTGCAAAGCCTTTTTTGGGATGGTTACTACTTTCACCCGTACTTTTATCCTTTATTTCCACAACACACCTGCCACTAGTGTCAACAGGGATTGCTAAGATTCTAGTGTGTACTTTGTCAGCCTACCATTCATGTGCTTCTTTAAAATCTTCAACAACCTTTTTATTGCTATTAGTGTCTTTTCAAGCAATATGCAATACACCCTACCGTTTGTCATTTCTTGTTCAAAGAGACAAAACCTGAGTAAAAATTTATTTTACCTACCTTTTCATTAACAGTTAAGTTGCATAAGTAATTTACTCACTTATTTAACCACATTACTTGTTACAGTATAGAGTATTACATACATGGACTCACCGTTTAACCTCAATCTTGACTTCTTATTCTCTGGCACTTGGGAGGCAGTGTTTAGATCAGACCTAGAATATTTAGCCCTTTTAACTGCTCTTGTTTCAGCATGATCAAGGTAGCGTTCATCCCGCTTGGATTCTGGGCCTTTTTAGTACCATGCTCTTCTGGGTCTCTTTTCGATCCGGGGTCTGCGTCGTATTTTCTTGCTCGCTTCGTTTCAGGGTCTTTTTCGTACCGCGCCCGTCCAACGTCTTGCATGGGTCATCATCATAGCTACAGTAAGAAGGAAGTATATACATGTTGATAGAAGAGAAGATTAAAATAGACAGACGGGGGTCTGTACCTAGCCCTATTCCTGACCCGATTCACTTTAGGATCTCTTCTATTCTTTGCTCGCTTCTTTTCAGGGTCTTTTTCGTACGGCGCCCAGCGTCTCGCATCGGTCATCATCATTAGTCTCGTACCCAGACCGTCTATGACGTAAGCGATTATCGCTGTAAAGACTACGTCTGAACAGCGATTATCGCTTACGTCATAGACGGTCTGGGTACGAGACTAATGTACAAGTTAATATTTCTGTCTGCCATACTAAAAATTTCAATAGAGTAGATTGTATTCATCATTCATCATTCTGGCCTCAGATGTACTTGCGTAAATGTTGTACTCTGCCTACACTTAAGCATGCATTCCTCTTGTAAACGGTTTTCGCTCAGCATTTTATCATTTTTGAACAAATGATCATAACAAATCCACCCTACCCCATGATAAATAAAAGCCGGATCCCTGAGTTCTAAATCTTAGGTACCTTCATTGGATGACACAATCTATAGCAACATTAGTTAGAGCAGCTTGCGTATCTTCTTATAGGACTTGAAGCCAGGTACACATACCAGTGCGTAAATAATTGATTTATTTGCTGTTCAAATCCACTGTTCATTTCAAGCATGAATGTATCAACATGGCATACTTACACTACAAGAAATCAAAAGTTGATTACATATCAATGTACTTAAAATTATGGTATGTTTCTACCCTTTCCCCCCCATCAGTGCAATGTTCTGCCTTGTATATGATTCTAGACTAATTTCACCACAAGCAAGTTCTACGCAAAAAGTTGACAAAAGTACCTATCACTAAATATAACGTTTTTTTACACTTAGAGAAAAGTTTCTTTCACACTAAGATCCCGAAGATGAGCAGTAGAAGTAGTAGCGATGCTTCAATAGTTGCACTACTTGACCACACTGAAATGTAATCATATCACAAATAAAGCATAACAACAAAGACAGAAATAATAAAACATGCTCTAAATGGGAAAAGGGTGAACTGAGTTAGAAGTAATACCTCACTACAACCTTTTCAGTGTCATGAATAATGTTTTAGACACAGCTGGGATGGTCTGCATTATACTAATGGATAAGACCTGCAACACTTTGTCTTTCTATGAATGCAGTGAGGAGGGTTAATCTGTGATCACTGTTCTTTTTTACCTATGTATCTAATTAACTATCCTCATTTTGCAACTAGAGCATAGATCCTATTTCAAAAAGTGTTCCCTATTGGACACCAACCAAGTACAGTACAATACTAAGGCTATTGACCCCTTCAATATCACACATGTCTACTGCAACGTCTTCAGATGGTACCACACAAAGTACTGAGCAGGCCAGCCATACACAAATAGTAAAAAAGTTACTATATGGTCACCAAATGTTATGCCAGATGCGTGTGTGTACAACCCCCCTTCCCCTCTGTAACTGTACCTGTTGGAGATGGGGTTGGTGTCACTAATGATGCTGAGTGATCTGTAATAAGAAATTAACCAGTTTGAAGAATGTTAAGATGTATGCATAACAAGGATTTCCATTGGGGACATTGCGGAAATGTAAACCATCAAGCCGGATACCCCATCTTGTATGCACTTGTACTTGCTTTTATAAACAACCAACACACAATTGAGCATGTTAATATACTATGTACAGTTAGATACATTCACGTATAGCTCAACTCAAGGTATAATGTTTTCATATTCATCCCTTACACATGGCACTATTCAGTACCCTTTATATTTATGATGGCTATAATAAACAGCAATGAATTATTTTATAGTAATATGCTACGTTGGATTTATTTTTTTTTAAACACTGAGATAGTTAATATAGCCATCAAACCTATACATATATGTTGCAGACTCGTATAGACAAAATACACATAACTGTAAAAAGGTAGACTGAGGGTATCTGACCCACAATTGCAGTGAGGGTAATAAGGTTATGCCCATAATAGGGTGGTGATGTGAAGACCCGTTACCACAGATACACATGACAGCAGCTTGAGTGAGGGTTAAAACTGTGGCACATAAATACGAACACCCATCAACATGTAGTATTAATATGTACAGTACTGATACCACATCACTTCAACAATCTGGTACATGTAGTTACAAGATATCTGTACCTCTGGCAGACAGGTTAGCAGTAGCCACTGTTCCATTGCCTGCACCATTAACAGCATATAGGCTAAACGTAATCGGGCAGCTATGATTCATGGCTAGTGAATCATCCACTGTCAAGGTGCACATCTCTGGGAAGATGCAGTCCGGCTGAGGTGAGATGTTCCTGCACCAGCTGGTGGCATCCGTACACAGGGTGGTGATACACAGGGTGTAGTAGAATATGCTGGAAGGGTGTCCATCCACGATGAGTGTAAATGGTGCACCCATGTGTAACACAAAAGAGGTATCATTTGTGGTTACAGAGAAATTACGTGGTGCCTCAAGGGGACCTGAGGGGACGTTAGAAGGCAACAAGCTGATATCAAGGTACATAGGTGACCCAGTAGCTCCAGCAGCCAAGTGGTCATCATATATACCATGCAAAAACACTAGTACTGGTATATGCACAGGGTAATAAACATGCACATCTCGGTGTGTACCTTGTACAGTTAGGGTCCACGAGCATTCTTCAACAACATTTCTATCATTGTCATAGACACGTCCAGTGATATTGGTGTTATTATTAGCTCCAGTAGGTGAAATAGCATAAGTTGTGTTATAGATGCCATCTACCAGTCGGTCAGGGATTGTCGATACCTGTCGTGTGCCGTTAATTGACCATAGTGCACTCCCACCAACTCCTGAGACATTGAAATAAAGCAAAGAAGTGCTCTCAAATGCGTTGTAGGTTTGAGGTGGGCAACCTGTAAAAGAATATTGAAATGATACAATCATCACCATATAGTGGTACCTGGCCATTAAATGCTTGTATGGCCTTAGGTACATCTTGGAGAACTTCTAGAAGCTGGCTTTATTGTCTTGGAATGATGGTTTGATACTTCTAACCATGAATCCATGTTTTCTAATTCAATGCATGTGAACTTTTAAAACTATCTCCAATTATGCATTCAAACTATAGGCAAGTGCTGCATATGAATTACATGCAAAGCCAATACATCTGTTTTTAATTAATACATTAGTGCCAATACACAAGTAGATATATGTGACGTACCATCAGCATACATGACGAAATATGCTAAGAATACCACCTGAACATGTCTGAGCTACAGAGAAAGAGAGAGTAAATATTAAAGTAGCTAGCTAGCCAGTTACAATAATGAATGCCGAACCTTGAGTGCTTTAGCCAAACTGTACAACAACTGAATGTAAACTTCAAAATTCAACCTGATCCTTCTACTCAGATAGCTGTGTCTTGTATACCTACAGACACGCTTTGTCTCTTTCCGTGGATTCACGATACATGTAGTTGATCTGCGCTGTCTCAGTTCACTTTTCTGGTTCTCTGACATGGGGGGTGCGGGATTCATCTCATCTTTCCCCATTGAAGTCAACTCATTCCTAACAGTTTGCCCCAGTGCTTCACCGGGGGCTGAGCCCCCAGCTCCAGTGTCCTGCACAGTCATTGGGGAAATAATCACAACAGTTTTGCAAACCTTACTCTTCCAATGTCTCATTATTGTATTGATCCAATTGTACTGTAAATTATAAGCACACCCACCTCCCTCCTCCCGTAAAGGAAAAAAAGGCTTGTGTTTGAATGTGCATATCTCCTTAATTGTGAATGTTTTTGTGCACTTTCATAATCATGTTGGGGTATCATTTTACTTGCTGAAATGTTTAAACTGTATGGAAGTGTTCACTGTTACGGTGATATGATTGTTTAAACATGACTCTTTTTTTCTTGAAGGGGGTGGAGGGAGGGGGGGCTTATAAGTGATACTTTACACTATATGCAAATGTACATACTCACAAGCCTTACCACATTTGTGTCCTGCTGTGAGGCCAGTGAACTCTTCACCTCAAGGTTCGGCATTGTCACCTGTGGTTCCTGCATACCCTGTGGACATGTTACAACATCAACAAAATGGACATGTACAAGTACACTGTATCGGATATTGCATTTGAGGTCACCTGTGCAATATCAGATGTGAAATTAAGGTAGATAGGTAGACCTGATAGGCAGGTAACACAGAATGGTCATATGGGTAAGTACATGGGGGATGCCGTAATATGGGTGGCCAGATTCTAGATAGGCTGCTATGGTAATTCTGGGCAGGTTATAAGGGTGGGTCACCCAGTTCAACCGATTTTTAAAATGTTGTCTAAGAGTTTACAAATGGACACATGTAACTAGAGTATGCTACAGTATGCTCGATCCCACTACCTCGGTGAACAGCTAGTATCTAAAATAAGCACGTACCTCTATCTGTTCAAGGGACTTAACATTGGCCGTCTCATCTTGTTTTGGTTCAACGTTCTGCCTTCCTGATAATTGAGCGCTCTCTACAGCCTCTATTTTGTCATCATTTCTCCCTGGAGCAAGTTCATTCCTGAACGGTAAAAGCTGCTGGTGCTCAGCAGTGTTATGTACTGCCTCTTGGAAGGCTGATGATTCCCAACTGTCCTGCTGGATACAAGAAACAGTAGTGTTTGGGGGAAAATAAATATAGCTATTTCCCATACATGTATATTACACCACTCCACTAACACAAACCATTTCCACACACATATACATTATCATAGTACTAACTATGATACTGTAGGTGTAGGCTCGGCTGGATATACTATGTGCAGACTTTAGTCAGAAAGGGTGTAGTTAGCTAAAGCCTACTCGTGTGACCTGTGTAGACCGGCCCTAGCACATTAATGTAGGAGTACATCTACATCACATGCATCATTACTGCTCCCTCAAAAGGCATACCCTATTATTTGGTAGAACAAGTGTGTCCTTTTTCTTGAACTCCTCCTGTTCATTCTCTGTACGGGTTGAAATATGCTCCTCTATGGAGCGACTGGTGAACTTTTCCTCTAGATCTTCCATATCAGTTACACCAGCTGATGAAATCATTCTAAAAAAAAAAGCAAAAGGAGCATGATGTAAGCTACACATGTACACCACTCTGCATTGTATAGCATACTATTAAAAAATCTTGCAGACTGTGATACCTTCAACATCGCATGCGTGAAAAGCATAGATAATTGTAAGGCACTCGCACACCGACCTCTGCTTTGAATGTGGGACAGTTTCAATCAAGAAACCGCTGACCTTTTACAACTTAATTAACCTTGAATTCCTATACCTATAGAACTGTAAGAGAAATGGAACTCCACAATATGAATGGCAAGAATGTACCTCCCTCGCTTTGAAATAATAATACACAGTGCTTTTACTAGTGAGTATAAAGCTTTGGCATAGCAGGGGCGGCAGATGGGGGGCAAGGGGGTGGTTTAGTACCCCCCCCCCCCCCCCCCCCCCCCCCGTCAGAACGAATTCACGACTGGGGGAGGGAACCATCCTAATTATAATTATGTTATTAAATTTACGCTGTATAGTAACAATGGATAGAGGTTATGAAGTTCAAATGGGAATATTGATTACCAAGTTGTAAGATGAAGATGAGATCAAAGAGGAGATTGAACAGGCAGACATCTACCAAGAGAAGTGGAATGATGGTCCTTAACTTTAACCCTCCCCCCCCCCCTTTGCTATGGAAGAAGAGATTGCAGCGTGAGAACGAGCAAATGTAAGTTGAAGTATTACGCCATCCACAGGGAAGCCCAGTCATGAATTGATTGTCCTACAGCTATGTCCTCACTCGCTCTTACTGTGGTGAACATCATACATCCGTGTCTTGCAAAACTGTGACTGACCCTACTGCATGGATGTAGATATTGGTGAAGGAAGGCAGGTGCTCTGTCTAGCTAAAGAAGCCACACGTAGGAAGAGATTGCAGATCCTCTGGCAGATGTTCCAACTGTCAGGCAAGACACCACACCTGCATCTGTGGTGTTCCAGATAACCCAGATCATTGGCAAGTCCTACTTCAGCTAGGCCATCTTCCCAGTCTCAGTACATCCAAGCATCCACTTCAACAACAACATAGCTAGGTACTTGACCGTTTCACGTGGGCATATTGAAAGGGTGCACCATGCGAAAAAGGAAGCTAGTTTGTGTTGGTTTAATACTCTGTTGTGTTTCTATGAAGTCAAGTAAGCGTGCTATGAAGTGATACCAGATTGTATTTTACTCGAAGTGTTTTCTGTATTTGAATTCATCAAAAAGCAGCATCGTTCTTCCAACCACCAAGGTTGCATGTCAAGCGATTCTAATTAAAAAGCACCTAACCGTTTGAGTGGCTGCAATTTCGAATTCAGATACATGTAGCGTGAGCACTAGAAGTTCAGGCATTAAGATGCGCAAAGCTTGTTTATGGGTTGTCTGGTCCCCAGACCCATAGAGTGAACATTAGAGATTCGGAGAGGCTGATATAACTGGAGCATCAAATGAGAGAGTATATGGAGGTACCAGGGGAGAGGGAGGCATCAGAGGAGAAGGAGGCACCAGAGGAGAGGGAGGCATCAGAGGAGAGGGAGGCATCAGAGGAGAGGGAGGTACCAGAGGAGGAGTCATATATAGTCATTGCTAATATTCAGATATGCCAAAGAGTTACTATTATTTTAGGTGAGGCATATGTAGTTGCTTGTAGAGATACACAGTATTTTTCACAGGTTCTGCATAACCATTATGTGACAATACGCTACCCTCGCCAAAACAAACGCACCAAAGTCTTCCCACGTATAAATTTTATTACGCACACCTTCATACCTATTAAGTTTATTTTCTTAATACTTACTGTCTTTTATCGCTCTTTTCACAAGTCCTGTTCCTACTGATGTCCTGTACAAAACAAACAAATTCAGCGTTTTTATAATTATACGTGCGTCATTGTTCTAACTAGTTGGGCGTACCCTAACCTTAGCCTAACCTTCGTGGTTTAGCTGATGAAAATATCTTCGTTGTAAAAAGAATCTTTCATTCGATAAAAAAGGTGTGTGTGTGTGTGTGTGTGTGTGTGTGTGTGTGTGTGTGCCCAAGGAAAAAAATCTTGCATGTTTCATGCAAGATACTGCATGGCTTCTGGGGCCGATGAGTGTCATGCCCCTAGTACTGAAGTACCCACCCCACATCCTTCATGCACATGGATATCACCAATCAGCGCTGCCAGAATCAAGAGGTATTATAGAAGGTGGCTGAAGAAACGTTTTGGTGTCAAAATATCCCGTTTTACGTCTCTGCATAGTTGCAAACCATATGTAAATGAAATATATTGACCGCCTCTGCATCTTCCATTTGCATTGCTTACGACTGGGACTTTAGAAGTACCATAGATAGTACCTGTTCAGGTTCTAAATAAAGAGACTATCAACAAAAAAGGAAAGGAAGAAATCTGAGCACGCATCTCAGATTTTTCTTATTCAGGTTTGATGCATTACTTTTGTTGGGCTGTAGTCTTAACCTGTACCATTTATTATCACTGTAATATTGCATGAATTGTTTTGAAAAGGGTAGCACTTGTAACTTCTACATGAGTGTACTGCAAGTAGTATATCTCTACAAGTTTTTAGGATTGCACATTTTCAGCCATTGACCCTGATTTCACATGAATCAATTTGTAGCTCCCGTGTGACGGATACAGAAACTTTGCAAGGAAGGGCAAATGGGAGGGGTGTATAACATTAATGCTTTGGGTGTGGGTAACTAATATCGGGGAGGGGTCAGGGGCAAAGCTCCAACCAATTTATACTGTTATCATGTTACTTTAGCATGTTTTCGTAGCATTAGTATCATCGGCATGATATAAGTCACCGCCCCTTGAAGCTATGAATATTTAATTTCTTTTTTGGCAGGGGGTACACCCCAGATGCCTGGGGGGGCAACCCTGTGTTATAGCCATTGAAACTCACTTTCCTACATGCATACTGAAAGGAAAGGTGGTCCATCTGCTCTTACACCTTCATGACCAACTTCAGCTTAGTTAGCACCAATTATAGAACATGCATTACAATTAAAAGGTGTGAGAGCTGCATTCTATTATCTGTGCATCTACCCAACAAGTATGCTTCCAGAAAAGACATCACTACTAGTTTGGTTTTAAAGAGAGTATTTGCAACATCTGTTCCAGCATATCAGACAGTCACATACAACATGTATATTATGTTCTTCTTTAAACAAGGTTTGGTGCTCGGTGTGTTTGTGGAGCTTTATAAATCTGGTGCTTGAATTTGAATTTATGGGAAAACATGTGGAATCCTTGCTTTATTATTAGTCAATAGCTTCCTTGGAACTTGGTTTCATTAAGATATCATGACCATAACCATCTTTTAATAGTACCTGGGAGCAATTGCAAGGTCTTTAAGGAACTTGGTAATCATATACTTTCAGTAATTTTGTTTGTAAACATTTCCCTGTACTAGTCTGATCAAGCAATGGTTTATTCAGAGAAGCAGTGGTTTATTCTAAAACATGTTCACCAGGAAAGCCTTACACGTTCATGACCAAGGAGGAAGCACTTTTTCATCTGTATAATAGTCGTGATATGTTTGCTTGGTTTCCAACTGGGTATGGGAATTAAAATTGATTTGTTACCAACTCCTACCTAACCCCCCCCCCCCCCCCCCTCCTTGTTTACAAATAAAATTACAACACTACATGATTACCAGGATGGATAGCGCCTTGCCAACCCCTACCAGGCCCTATTTACAAATAGGGCCTGGGGACGAGGACAAACTGTATACTGTTGGCCACTTGTGGATCTGGTGGGCTTATAATCAACAGTGGAAATTTTGTTTCATATTATCTGTCAGTCTGTTTGTCCATCTGTTTTGGGAAGGTTCCGAACACAAACTAGCTGAGTAGGAGCAGGGAATGGAGATGACTTTTAGTAATTAAAGAGCCATGCTTTTAAGACGATGAGTGGACAAAAATTCAATTGCAAACTTACGGATATTGTTATTTATAAATACCATTTGTCCTCATGTAATCTTCGACTTCGGGAAAGACAAGGTCTGAAAAGGATTCATGCGAGTGCGCCCTTTTCCTTATCAGGGTGGAACTGCAATCCAGATCTGTGTTAGTCTCAACAATGATCACATCCTTAAACCTATCCAAATTCAAATCCACTCCAACAACTTGGTGATCGCGAATCTTGTGGTGTGAAGGTCTTTTCAGCACGGCAACGGACATGTTTGTTTGGCGCCTCAGACGAGTCAAATATCCGCATCTAATAAAGTGATCGGAGCCACATAGGTACACGACACGAATGGTCTCATTGGGAAATTGCTGAGCAAGGTAATCTCGTAAACTAACAGCCACCTCGGGAAAGTCAACAAAGAAAGAGCACACGGTTGATTCCCATTTATCCAACGACAAGAAACAATTTACTTCATTAGATCCGAGTTTGGTATCACCAACGTCTTGTCCTTTTTGAGCATCAATGGAGAGCTGACACATATTCAAGCGATCTTCAGTTCCAATACAATCATGGTCGCCAAGCTTCGAACGGACGTACGAGTCGTGGGAGGGGGAAAGGAATGCCCCGACGACCAGGAGATTTCGCTCCTCCAAAGCCCTCCGAGCCAAATAAAAGCTCTCAACGTGCATCCGATGAATCGGATTGTACGACCCTGTGCTCAGCAGGACGCACCTGCATTTTGACGCCGGCTCGCCTCGATACCGTTCTAACAAACGTTCAACCTTGTCCAACGGTGTGCTGAGTGGAGTACGCTGCATTGTAACAAGTGAGGTAACAAGAATTACACAACCTTTGCTAAAAGTTTCCTTTACGGTATGTACCCGTATAAGGCCAGTGTACTTGTAGTTTGATTCTTGATTCCTGAGGCAGATTTTTTTTGCGAGGGGTGGTGGCGTCTAATTATCATGGTTTGGACGTGGCTGGGCGTAAAAGTATCCGGCGAAGACTCAGCGGCCGTTTTATCAGACGAGGTCGAATCAAATTTTGAGTGATTTGACAGTCACATTCCTTATACAGGATGTTGTCGTGCGGTATGTTAAAATCGTCCGTTGATTTGGCACATGATTTTGGGAATCGAGAAAGTATTATCTGTAACGATGTTATTATGATTCGACACTTTTTTTCCTGTAGACGTAGAATCAGGGTAAGATTTTTCACATGATTGTGATACTTTGGAGGGTTCAGAATCAGAGGAATCGTGCATTGATAAATCACTATCCAAATCTTGTGCGCGATTCAGCAACTTGTTTTTCTTAGATTAACATATGTGTAATGCTTATAAAGTAGATTTCACAGCATCCAAGATCAGGTTTGTGACCAAGACTTTTCGCAAAGCAGGTATGTCTGCAGAAATGCCAAGAAGGGCAGCCTTTACTGTGAATGGAGATTCCAAATACTGCCACACACACACACACAGAACCTTGGACCAGTTGCACAGTGTATTTGCAAGGTGGGGGATTCCACACCAAGTGGTGTCTGACAATGGACCACCGTTTGTGTCACAAGAATTCGAGCAGTTCATGAGTCTGAACAATATTAAACAACTAACATCAAGTCCCTACCACCACCTACAAACACCTAGCAGAGCATTTTGTACAAACGCTGAAATAAGCATTAAAGCTAAACCTAACCACCCCCTAACCCCCCATCTAAACCTAACCCCCCCCATCTAAACCTAACCACCCCCTATCTAAACCTAATCACCCCCTATCTAAGCCTAACCACCCCCCATCTAAACCTAACTACCCCTTTCTAAACCTTACCATCCCCTATCTACACCTAACCACCCCCTATCTAAACCTAACCACCCCCTATCTAAGCCTAACCATCCCCTATCTAAACCTAACCACCCCCTATCTACACAACCCAAAAATCCAGTAGAGATTGAGAGTGTATGTCAGCTGATTTAGCCTTTATACCTCCTGGTGTTTGGTGTAATTAGGGTTTTATTAATTGTAGTTGTGGGGTTTCTGGAATATTTATGCAAGTCCACTGATAGTGAGTGTGACCTAATGTTTCGCATCCTTTAATGAACCATGCCCATCCCATTTCCCTATCTCG
Source organism: Eunapius fragilis (assembly GCA_963681505.1). NCBI lineage: Eukaryota > Metazoa > Porifera > Demospongiae > Spongillida > Spongillidae > Eunapius > Eunapius fragilis. The sequence goes on along the minus strand of OY811981.1, from coordinate 4,727,085 downwards.
CAACTGGTCACCCTTACTCACTGTCAACTGTGGGGACTAAAACGCTTGTGTAGTACCTACCACTGATACTGACAGGTCAATTGGTACTCACTATAATGACTTAGGCAGCAACACCAATACAACACACACAATGTACAACAATAAACACCATACGTAGTTCAATGACAGGTATTGTTCTCCAGTCTAGACTGACTCTTTACTCAATGTTAGGCCTTAAGAATGCCCCAAACTGGTTCTACCGGATTCTGCCATCTCACTGCGCATGCTCCACTTGCATGTTCTATTGTTAACCAGTTACTACAGCTTAGAAGACATGAGTTACCACAGATATTCTGAAAAGTGCCTGTGGCATAAAATATTATAGGTTGCATAATAGTTCTGTTTGTAGCTCACCTGATGTGGACATGCCCATAAATATCACATGACCTCGTGCATAAGAGTTGCTGTGACGATGGACTTTGACTATAAAGCTCGGAAGACATGAATTGCCACAGATATCAATGCTCTTGAGGAGAGGAGGCAGAGGAGGTCAAAGCGATGAACACCAAAGTAGACAAACAGAGCTGCCACCAATGCAACGAACAACATAGACCTAGAGATTGCAGATACACGGCTGTGGAATGTTATAAGCGTGGTAGAAGAGGACGTGTAGTCAGGGCGTATAGAAGCCGACCAGTGGGTAAGGGAGAGCAAGTCCTACAAATTTCAAGAGAAGGGGAAGCCAGATGTCTATCATCACTCAGATGACATACACTCTTCAAAACTGGGGCAAGAGATCCCTTGATGATTACAGTGCGCATCAACAAGGCCAAGCTGGAGATGGAGATAGATACGGGGGTACATCTGTTATCAGTGAACAGACATATGAGCAGTAGTTCCAGTTGACCCTTATAAAAGCACACAGATGCTTTATTACGCACTTACACGGGTGAGAGGCTGGAGATACGAGGTGTCATCAATGTTGCAGTGGACTACTTGGACCCTCGATCTCCTTGTGGTTGCAGGCAGTGGACCATCATTAATGGAGAGAGTCTGGCTTGGAGAATTGAAACCTGATATCAAAATTCATAGGTCTGCCATTGCTGGTAGTCTCCAGAAATTGTTGATCCAACATGCTGAATTGTTTAGTAATGAACTGGGGCTAATCAAGGGTTTGAAAGCCAAGATTCAACAGCCCAGCCTCAGTTCTTCAAGCACTGTGCTGTTCCTCATACCCTCAAGGTGAGAGTTGAGGAGGAAATCATCAAGTTGGAAAAGGCTGGCATCATTGAGCCTGTGGCACATTCGGAGTGGGCAGCTCCAGTGGTTCCCCTGCTAAAGCAAGATGGCAGCATTAGACTGTGTGGTGACTACAAGCTAACTGTCAATAGAGTGGCCAGTCTGGAGAAATATCCTTTGCTTTGCACATGGGCGTACGCAGCCTTCAGGAAAGGGGGGGTCGATTTTTAAAAATAGGTGACCTTAATTACAATAATATATATTTTGAATGTTATTTCCATTTTGTACATCGATGCTTGGTATGATACTATTCAGGATAATAAATATCCATTGGTGCTAAAAAGTAAGTTGCATAACTAAGGGAGACTGATTAATTACTACAACCATGCATAATCAATATTTTTTACCCTTTCCACTCCATCATGAAAACCAATCTTGCATTGACTAATGACCTGATTAGAATATGCTCGCGCATGCATTCATGAATCATGCAGACATTCAACATGAGGAATCAAATCAAGGTTCTGAAACATGGGATTATCAATCTATATCATAATATGATAGCTGAATATGTTTGATTTAAAAACAGATGACATGATTGTAACAATGAATCAACTAATGTAGTACTATATTGTCCATTTTGAGTCGTCTTGGGTGCATATGTGCTAACATATTGACAACCTCTTCCATATCGATGTTAGTTAAAACGTCGCTTATATCCTCCCATGTATTCCTCAGGAAAAGTATGACCTATAGAAGGTACAAAATGATGCTTAAGCAAATGATACTTTGGCCTAAGGTCATTGCATGGAGTACATATGGTGGCTGTTGACCAATTAAGAATAGTCCAACATCATTCTTGAACTCATCAATTTCTGCTGTTACATTCAATGGATGTAATTATGATTGGAATAACTGGTGGTGTAGGTGATGCGCAGATAAGTCATAGACATACGCTTCTCTGGACAACAATGACCCTGATGCATCTCTCTGATCGCTATATGGTACAGGAAACAAAATAGGGCTATGCTCAGTTTCCCTACCATCAGCAACAACGACCGTATTGCAAGGCACTTCAAGAACACTCCCGCTCAGGCTAGCACTATCATCAAGACTCACTGCGCTGCAACAAGTCTTGCTGCGCTGCGTCATCAAGTGCTGCACCGCACGTGAGTCTGTGGTCGTAATTTTGGCACTAATCACCTCCCATAGTTACACTCCCAGCACACAACAAACACACTCCCAGGACACCGCACTCCCATCACACACCTAACACACTCCGCATACCACACACCCATCACACAGCAAACACTCTCAGCACACACCACACTCCCAGCACACCACACTCTCCCATCACACACCAAACACTCCCAGCACACACCAAACACACTCCCAGCACACACCAAATGCACTCCCAGACACACTCCAGCGCACAGCTCAGCTATGTCCCCATCACATGAAATATTAATACACAGCTATGGATATGTCCACATCACACTCAACACAGCTACACTTCCAGCACATAACTTGAAAGGAAGTATATACATTTATGGCTACCTCCCTAATACCGAAAACTCACTTACAACATGACAGGTACACAAGGCGCTTTCGGTGCACAGTGCTGGTTCCCTTTTCACACAATAAGTATCGAATGACGCTCTGCGGGTAACCCGACGAGTACTTTCACATAGCTGGGAGGGAGGATATGCTCCCGGTCATCCCAACGTTGCCAATCACATTGTCCATCTTGTTCAGAAATCTTGAAGCTACGCTACACACTTTACTTCTTTCTGACATAATACAATTACCGGTGCCCCATTACCTTCTTCAACCAAGTAGATGATGCGCTAACTTTCCATGGTCCGAGGATGTTGTAGTCCTATTAATAATGCTGATGCTATCTGTAAAGAGCAAAATAACGTTGAGCATGATTGCGTCTGAGTAACATACTTAAATTTGAGGAGGGCGTCTTTTAATCTTGATGGTATGAAGGTTGCTAGCACCATCTAGCTATAGTGATATTGATGCTTGCTAATTAGAATTTATTTTGTTACCATGACATCGTGCAGCGCGCGCATAAAATAATTGAACACATCATTAATTTCCCTGAGTGGTTGGTCATGGACATACTACCTCATTTTACCACTCTTTAGGCTTTATAACTGGTGGAATTACTTGGCTCGATCTGGACCCCAGAAATAGTACTGATGCTGCCAAGTTAATAGACCAAGTGGGGGGGGGGGGGGGTTTAACTACAGAGAAAGGTCTGCACCTGTGGAATTGTTTACATACTATACCACAAGGTTGATATCGCCATGCATGAGTTTGAGAGGTGAAGGTTATCCAACTTGAAGATTTTTAACTATAGCAGCTTGATGGCACTATGCAACAGATGAGGAATCGCATGACAAAAAGGAACCTTCTGCATACAAGTAAATAAAAACATTCTCTAACGAGAGAGTTGTTGGTATATAGGATTGACCAATGGTGGTGTAAAAAGCACGGAAACAAGAGTGACAGAAATTTTACTGGAAAATTGAAATAGGCCTATATTTAGCGCACAATATAACACACATGCCTGAGTAATGGGCTAAATATAGGCCTATTTCAATTTTCCAGTAAAATTTCTGTCACTCTTGTTTCCGTGCTTTTTACACCACCATTGGTCAATCCTATATACCAACAACTCTCTCGTTAGAGAATGTTTTTATTTACTTGTTTCATAAGTTTTTTTTCACCGTAGTCGATGAAATGTAGGAAGAGCATATATAATTTGGACGATCCCCTTTATCTCTTAATGCAATAACAAATAACTTTAATAATAATAATTATAATTATATGAATTTGTAGCGTTTATTGTTAATTGTCCTCGCCCGCGCCCTCATCGCCTGCGGGGACGTCCTCCTCCCCGGCCTCCCTGCCATGCTGCATTCTGCCAGGGTGGCAGTGGCCATGCAGGCCAGGGAGGGAGCACAGGCGGTGGTGGTACCAGCGGGAGCGCAGCTGGTGGTGGTGGTGGCGGGATTATCCCTGCTTGTTGTTCCGCCAGGAACGCTGGCGGGGGCAGCGCTGGTGGTGCCGGCGGGGGCAGCGCTGGTGGTGCCGGCGGGGGCAGCGCGGTGGTGCTGGCGGGGGCAGCGCTGGTGGTGCCGGCAGGGGCAGCGCTGGTGGTGCCAGCCGGGGTAGCGCTGCTGGTAGTGGTGGTGGGGGCAGTGCTGCTGGTGGTGGTAGGAGTGGCGGGGCTTCTGGAGGTGGCGGGGTGAAGGGGAGAGGAGTCGGAGGATGTATGTCATCCTCTTCCTCCTCCGACCCCTCTTGATTAAAAAACCCCGTAAGGTCTTCAGCTGCCACCTACATGTACGTGACAGAGACAGAGAGTATGATTTTAAATTTTTTTACCTTATTCTTTTTTCAAGCAAGTGTACACGTGAATCCACATAGAGTATATTATTAAATTCTTACCTCTGTTTGCAAAGTGCACTATAATTCAGCGGGTGCATGACTGACTTTTATACCTGCAAAGCCTTAACACGTGTGCAGACTGTGCTATAATTCTATTGGTCCAATTCCATTATATTAACGGCATGTGCTAAAATTTTATTGGTCAAATTTGAAAATGCTCCAATCTAAACATGGAGGTGTAGCCTACATGAAGTAAAGCTGGATAGTGTGGGAACTCAGGAAGTGAACTACATGACTGCATGTAGATCTGGGATAACATGGCACCATGTAGGTTGATAAGGATATGTTTTCAGGTGAGTAATATCTGTGGACAGGGTCTGCAGGTTATGAGTGTGGGCAGAAGGTCTGATTTTACATAAAAGTGAGCGTAGAAGTACCTTATGGTGGCTATAACAAGTTGATTTGCAAAGTACAAGACTATTGGCGGCATGTGGTGGCAAGAAAGTCTGCTGCTAGTGCTGGTGGTGTGTACAATAGACATTTGGAACAGTGACTTTGTCCTCAACACTATTGCTACTTCTTCACTAGTGAGGTTGCGACACTCATTTGTACATTTCCATTTCAAGGAGCGCATGGTAACCTTATCTCTGTCCCCTATCTCCTCTGACACTACACACCTACCATTGAGGTCTACTGGAATGGCCCCAAGTCGTTTTGTGTAAGTGTACGAAGTATTTAATAAGTAAGGTTCAGAGCCAGCAGTATGATACCTATGCCCTACTAAAATATCACTTTCTCCTATTTTCATTCTATTTATTTCACGGATAGTTTTTAGCAATGACCCTGCTTTTGCTCTTCGTACACTTAGTGCTTTAGAAACCAATGCCTCTGCCCCAATCTTACTTACTGCTGCACGGGCAGATCTAGTAACAACCTTTTGAGCTAGCAATGGATGAGACTTACAAAAGGCATCATTTACTTCACTTAGAAGCTCACTATCCCTAAGAATAGCTTTTTCAAGACCACCCTTATACTCCATTAGTGCATGAGATTTGGGTTCATACAAGGAGTAGCTATATGGGAGAAGGATATGGTTGCAGTTATTTTCATTTCACCTATAGTTCTCCTCAGCCCTTGCAACTGTAATTATATTCATACAGTTGCAACATATGTACATGGCTAGACAGATAAGGAAGCCTTCAAATAAGGAAGCCTTTTTATACATCAGATTAAAACAATAGACACTACTACTGTACACACAGTTGCATGCTTTACATGTGAAGTGAATGGTTTTGTGCAGATCCGTGCTGTACATAGTTGTGCGGGCCCTACTACCGCGTTTGGTCAGGTAGTAGGGTGACAAGCCCGACCAAACACCGCCCGACTATGCTCTACAAATGTTGCATGCACAGCTTTTTAATGTTAATACAACATGCCATAACATACCTTTGGGTGGTAGTGGTAGTGCTGTGACCCCTGCGGTACCGCGTCCTCTCGGAAGCACATTTAGCCAATCGGACAGCGGGGTCATTCCAATACCGACTCCTTTTAGATGCTTTAATGGCAGCTGAATTGTCCTCGTATTTCTGCCTGTTAGCAGCGCGGTTTCCCTCGAGGTCCTCTTCATATCGCCGCCTTTTAGCAGCATGGTTCTCCTTGAGGTCCTCTTCATATCGCCGCCTTTTAGCAGCACGGTTCTCCTCGAGGTCCTCTTCATATCGCCGCCTTTTAGCATCACGGTTCTCCTCGAGGTCCTCTTCATATCGCCGCTTTTTAGCAGCACGGTTCTCCTCGAGGTTCTCTTCATATCGCCGCCTTTTAGCAGCACGGTTCTCCTCGAGGTCCTCTTCATATAGCCGCCTTTTAGCAGCACGGTTCTCCTCGAGGTCCTCTTCATATAGCCGCCTTTTAGCAGCACGGTTCTCCTCGAGGTCCTCTTCATATCGCCACCTTTTAGCAGATCGCTTAGATTCAATATCTGCGTTGTAGCTGTCGCGTACAGAGGCCTTCTTCTTTTCGGGATCGGCCTTGTAGCTGTCACGTACAGAGGCCTTCTTCTTTTCGGGATCGGCCTTGTAGCTGTCACGTACAGAGGCCTTCTTCTTTTCGGGATCGGCCTTGTAGCTGTCGCGTACAGAGGCCTTCTTCTTTTCGGGATCGGCCTTGTAGAGCGCTCGGGCTTTAGCTTTGTTCTCATCTTGCTTTTGGAGGTATTCCGCTCGTTGCTTAGATCTCTTCTTTTGATTACGCGAAGGCATTTTTAGAAAAACAACTTCACTAGCCAAAGCAACAACTAAACTGCGATAGGAACACCAGATATTTTTAGTGCAGGTTAGAGTATTTATACTGCCTAAAATTATTAATAAATATCTATTACATACATTATTAAATATTAAATAGAACTTGATATGTGTCTATATGACATGTAAGGATAACGTGCCGGTAAATTTCGAAGCGATTGGTACTATTCCCGTCCTTCTAAACCGTTCCTAGCTCGAGTTATACCTTCCTAAGAAGAAGAAGAAGAAGAAGACGACGACGACGACGACGATGGAGAATTATTTTAGGACTGGGCACGAGAAACAGGAAATTGTTTGTTTCTCTATAACCACACCGTTTTATGACACGGAACAAACGTAGAACTGTAGATCGTTGTACTCTCATTCCGCCGCGATAAAGAGATAAGCGATCCGTTTCTCCGTTGTCCCTCCAGACGCTAGTTAAGTTTTATTAATGACATTCATCAACCCTCAATCAATCCTATATTGAACCTGCTGCCGCAGGTTCAGATAAAATAACAATGTTATATGGTGTACATGATGCAATGTTAAAAGTGCATAAAATTCTTCCATCTTCACAATGGTCATATAAACATAGTATGATGTGGTCAGATAATGGCTACACCTGTCCCATTTGGCTTATATGTTTTTTAAAAACTTGGGAGGGCCTACACCACTAAGTATGAGGAGAAGCAAAACAATCCATCTTCATTCCTTTTGCTTTAAAAATATTAAATCCTTTTCCATTTAAGTGCACACATTGTACCAGTACTGTCATATGTTGTCTTGCATGACACCAGTGTGCTCTATATGAAATGCCTAGTTTGCTCTATGCCTTCAAGTCCCAGGGTGCACTTGTTCCCTTCGATGTAGCAAGTCCTTGTAACTGAAATCGCTATCGATCATGCATGTACTGGAGAAGAAAATAAGCATCAGAAGGCAGCATATTTTTATTGCCATCTCGTGAATCATTCCAATAATTAAGTTACGCATGTTCATACATGGAACAGCAGCTTCAATTGCAAATTATACCTTCTGCGAGGCATAACGCTAGGCAGTACTGGTACAATGCATGCGCTTAAATCGAAAGGGATTTATATATTTATTTTTTTAAATTTTGTAGTGTCTTGTATGATTAGAATTCAGTGAGTTGAAACTAATGAGCAAGACTATTATTCACGATCATTAACAAGTAGCGTGTGGTCACTAATGAAATTCACATGAAAACACTTTGAAACGTTTACATAACTCAAACGAATAAGTGTCCATATCTGACTCGCTGTCCACGTCATCAGAAGAGCTGCTGCTTTCATAATGGAAAGTGTCCTCTTGGTCTTCAACACTCTCCACATCTGAATCACTCATGTTTGATGCTGCATCATCTTCACTATTGCTATATTCATCATTGCCATCAGCCTCCATGTACTCGTTTTATATTTTTTCTGACATGAGCATACAGGTTTTCAATTCTTCCTGTTGTGTCTGCATTCAGATGTTCAAAAGCTGATTCTAATTGCTGCTTTACTATTACCATTGTTGTTGATAGGTCATATTGCCTTCCCACTTCACCCTTGATTTGTAACCAGACCATTTCTATTGGTTGCAAGTCATAGTGATATGGTGGGGTATACAACACCTTGTGACCCTGCTGCTTTGTGAGCTGAACTACTTCTGCCTCCACTGTATCTACATAAGCTTTCAGTTTTTTTCGAAGAGTAGCAATGGTATCCTCTGCTGCAAAGGGAATTCCAGATGCAGTAAGAACCTGCTGCAATTCTGCCTTTTTTAGTTGCTAGTTTAGTGCAATGATATTTTGCATTGTCAAGGTGAATCAGAGAAGGTTGGCTCAGATTTGGTAATAACTGTGTTTTGAACCAGTGGACAAGTTAAAGTTAGTACCATTAACGTTCTGATGGTAGTCTCCAGATGATTTCTGTGACTGAAATATCCGCACTAAGTTGGGTACCAAACCCGCCTTCTTGTCATCAACGGATACAGCACTGGTAGGGGCTTGACATTAATGGGTTGGATTTTCTAACTGCAGCAGCAAAGCACTAATGCTTTCCCTTTTTTCTGAATGTGTGGCTGTCTAAAACCTGCATCATTGGATCAAAAAATGAACCGTTGTGGCGGCGATACTGGTGGTGGATGTAGCCTCATCTAAGTCAATGATACGTAGTTGTTGCTCAGGTGGTAAACTTTCATTGTGTTTGAGACACTGCAAGTATTGAATACGGGCCTGCTGTCTCTTGCATTGGTAGAGTTGCTAAGTCACCTCGGCTGAATCCATGATGAGAAAGGTAGCTTTAAACACAGTGCAGTTCAGAGGCAAACATCTTATGATTAGTTTTGTCTACGTCAATCCCATTTCGTTCACATATGAGATCTAGAATGTTGAGCAAAACCCGTTCACTGTTAGCTCGCTGCTAACATACATCACTGATAGCAGTACCTTTTTCATTTTAGGAATCCATCGACGCTTGGGTTTGCAATTTGCAGCAGCAACATTTCTCGTCTTCTTTATTATTGTTAGTCCCCTCGAGAACTGCCGACATCTTGGAACACACAAAGTTGTCAAATCTGATCAAGAATGCATACAACTCCGAAGCATATAGGGGTACAAAGGGCCACTGGGTGCAAGAACAAAGGCAAATGGATCACAAAAGCGCAATAGTCATATACAAAAGGGCATCACAGTTATTTTAGCAAGAAGTGTTTACACAGTCTAAAGGTGGCGCCATTAATGAGGCTAAAAAGTAAAGAATGTATTCTTGAACATCATCAGACAGTGTAAAAGCAAAAGTTGAGATATTGTGTTTTTAGAGGTATCAATACATGTAGAATATGATTCTTTATTTTGGATGCAGTACAAAGTAATGGCATAATTGAATAAATATTTTAAAAGGTACCCCTGTTAACTTGAAAATTTTGACTAAATGTTAAGCTGCACAATGACATTGCTGGTAGATTTTATACATTGTGTTATTGTGGGCATGAATTTAGTGTTGTTAATTAAGAAACCATTAACGTTTACTTCCTTAATGGTGTTGCAGACTTTAATATATACAAAGGCTGCAACTTACAATTATATTGTTGTACAATAGTGTCACTCTGCTTCTGTTTTCATAATAAATAATATATTGGGGAACAGTAATAGTGATACAAAAATACAATCACAAATGTGTATTTGAATGACGTTGTAAGGAATTAGTTAACAAAATTATTTGTATTGTATTTTTTCAGTGGTGTATCACAATCAAGTGGAACTGTTAGTGGTATGCATATGCATCACACAAGGTACAATGTGTTGGTGTAAATTTGTGCTCTGAATGTTACATACCTTTTGACAATCTTTTGTAATATTTGTATTATTTCATCGGAATCGGAGTTCAGAAGGTATGAATTCACAGCCCACAGTTGTTGAAGGACACGGTGGAGATATTGTGTCAAAGAAGTAAAGATTGTGTTCATTAGTATAACTGGTCTGCAATGAGGGTGTTTTAAAAATTAGTTGCATTCCATGTATTTTAGTGCTTCATTCTAAACAGGTAATGATATATGAAGAGGTAATCTAAATAGTAGCATTGTTATGCAAAAACAATAAGTACAATAAAGAGAGTCAAAAACTTTCAGGGCTTATGTGATGGCCATTGTATTGTTTCAGATGCAGACTTCATCAGTTAAGTCTGATTGCCAATTTGAGAGGATGTATCTGCCTATGATATCCTGGAGACCTATAAACTGCCTTATTCATCTTTGGGACAGAACAGTTCTTGATTGTCTTCACCTTGGACCTCTCAGCCTGCACCCTTCCTTTATCCACAACACACATGCCCATAATGCAAACTGGCATTACTGACCCTTTAAAGCTTTATGAGTAGTTAAATCAATATCGGCTAATTGGTAATTAATTGAAGTGCCCTCCCAGCGGAATTAATTTTTACCAGTTAATCTCAATGAAGCTTATAGTTACAGAGATGCATTGAGCTGCCAAAACTAAAAGACAAAAAGACTTTTTAATCGGCCAGTTGGTAGCAAAGGTTGTATAATTGTTCCTTAATGTACTGTTGCTAAAAAAATTGTTTGTTAAAATTGTTGCTATCAAATCGCATTTCATAAAGCACATCTGCTATTGTCTTAATTAAGCACACTTTTTGACCCACCTAAATTCAAAATATCGAATGTAGTGTTGTACAGTTTCTACAGAATCATACAGCTGTATTTGTTGCCTATCTGTATTACCAAAACCAGAGTAAAAAGACTTAGGAAAGGAATACTTTAGTGTTGTTTGTTACACCATAATTGTATGCACCTTTTGGAATCAACCGCAGGAAAGGGATAACACAATTGCTTCATAAAACTGGAACTTTTGTGCATTGCCACATCATCAATTCAGGTATTCTACTAAGTAGCCCTACATTTGCTGATGAGGTTGTCTGTCATTCACTAGAATATGGATGGAGCTCCCCGAAGACCTAATGGCATAACAGTTAACTAGAATATGTGGCCACCCTTGACTTATCTTCCTTCAATTTGTACCTGCCAGAATCCATTCGTTTTATGAACTCCAATCTATTAACTGATTACCAGCCGTAAGCGTCTAAAGACGCGCAATCATTACGCTACGTGACAGCCGTAAGCGTCTAAAGACACGCACCCGGTTATGGTGTACAAAGATAGTTTTAAGTGACCAGGCAGTGCTCCTATAACATCTTTTGTTAAAATGTAGAGGCTAAAAAAGTCACAAGAGGCATCCAAGTACTGCGCTCAAAATGTTCATGTAAAAAGTAAATAAACAACCAGCCATGCATTAAATAGAATCAAATGGATATTCGAACGAAGAACTTTTTTCACTTCATACAAAAGATTACAACAGTATCTATACATTTTCAAGAAGATAGAAAACTACCCTACCACCCATATGTAGTTAGGTCAGTGACAAACCTAAGCTTCTTGCAACAAAATCGTAACACTAGCGTACGGTTTATAGAATGAAAAATCGCTGTTCTGACATCGGTCTAGCGTTGACGCAATAGTCCACGGACGTATAACACAAAATAACAAACCCTCTCTTACAAAACTTCATCAGTTTAAGCGCTGAACTAAGTTGATCGATGTAAGAGTAACGTACAACACATTTCAAACAATAGCAAAATTAATTTGGCCGGAAGTGGGTTTACGTAGATAAATTATTCAGCTGGTAATCAGTTAACTTATCACTCCTCTCTGAGTCATTCTGAGATGGGCTTATGCATAGGGTTCCGGATTCCATCTTTTTAATTTTTCTGAACACAACACCATTAGGGATGACCCCAGGGTGGTTTGATGGTCTTGAACTGCAACATGTATTCCAGCTCCCTCTTTACCGGATCACGATGCTCATGTATAAGTTGATAACTTGCATAGGCTGAGCAGACTGAGTAAATTAGAAACTCACTGGACCCCTTACTTTTCTACTTATATCAGCTTGGAGGGAGAAATCCTTTGTGGCACCTTATGATATGTAAATAGGAGATATGTCCCAGTCCCTGTGCAACCCTCGTTTTTAGCGTTCCATTAAATCCATTAAATCCATTAAATTGATCTACAACCCCCTCAGTTGTTGGATGATACAGATTTGTCATAATAGACTTGATTTGCTTGACTGCAGGTTTGGCATGAAATTCTGTCAGGATCTCTGGTCAGATTTTCCCATTCTTGCAAAAATGATGCTGAGGAGCTCCACAGCTACAACCAATTGCTTCTGGGTACCTGGCAGCAGAGTCACACACCACTTATATGTACTTGTTGCAGAACCTGCATCTCAGCAAATGGACCCACAATATTCATTGGAATACACCTGAAGGGTTTTTAGGTAGCTGGGAGTGGAATCAATGGTGCTGGTTTATGCTTTATCTGAGCTATCTTCTGGCACTCATTACATCCCTCCACAATAGAATGGCTGCAGGATCTTTTGCAGTGGTTTTCTTATTCTAAAATGACTGGAGAGTGGAATTTTGTGTGCCCAGTGTAAGTAATACTTTCCTGCACTGGCTTGGCTGAAGAAATTCTTCCTACTCGGTATCTCATCTTGCTCTATTAACTATTCAGTGCCTCTTCATCTTAGAGATACTACACTACATTTGAAACAATTTTTAACATTTAGGAACCATTGAATAGAGGTCATTGCTGTCAGAAGTAGCTATGTTACAGTGAGTTACAGTTGTAAACATCAGTGAAAAATCTTGTTTATTTATACACTAAAAAAGAACATCTAAGGAAAAACTAAAGTGGAACATCTAAACACAAATCAGCATGACTAACTTGCATGTATGCAATTGTGAAATATCTGACATCCGCAATTTGTGGTAACACCTGGCAGGTTGTAAGTCTGCTATGCAAGTAATGTAGAACTCTGGCTTGGAGAGTATGATAACTAACTTAGAGTTCTCTACATTTGCTATCATTGGTTTTGTGCTTCCTATTTTCATGCCACATCATACTTTCAATGGAATAGGAGCAGCAGCAGTATGGCTATTGCACTTTTTCATTTACAAAAATTAATAGGTTGTCATACTGATGAAATACAATCTAGGTTGGTGCACCAACCTAGCATCTCTATTTGAAGTCGCCATTATGGCACTTGCAAAAAATTACCTAGCAGCAACTGCTCAGATGATTGAATTACATACATGCCATATATTTTTCTGAAAAGAAACTTTGATAAAGCTATTCACAAAGAATGTTTTCGTATAGTTAATGCAGTGTTCTGGGGCTTCACAAGGTCCTGCACCATGCACTGCTATTGTACTTTGGCTGCGGCACTTTATATTCCATTTGTACCCACTGTTAAATTGATTATTATTGTGTTATAGAGATTTGAATCCTGATCCGCAACCCACAACAGTTGTTTCAGGAGGAGATGATGATTCAGTGTCAAAGAGGTGAATATGATGTAAAGTGTTACGATGGGTTAACATATAATGTTCACAGTTCTTTGAACAGGTGTTTTACTGCAAGCATTAGTTGCATGGTGTCAAATTTCAAACTACATGAAACCATGAATCACTGTAGAAAGAAAAGATGTAATAGTAGACATCTTGTTTGTTGTATATTACATCATATAGGTATTAATGTTACCAATTCCCATTAAATGCCAAAAGGCATGGTTGAACATGGTGTAACAAATAACCCTTAAAGTCCATTTGGCCTGATTTTGGTAATATAGATAGACAAGAGACACAATGCTATGGCTATAGGAATTTATTAGCTATTTTCAGTTTTTTCAAAGTGTGCACAGAAGGGGCTCATCCTAATGCTGCCTCAAATGCAACAATGACGAAGAGAAGCCATATGGGTGTGTAGTTCAAAAACTTGGGTGGTCATGCATGGAAAAACATAATGAGTGTAATGAAAGATCTTTTAATTAATTTCTTGAAACATTACATGTTAATTGCTTGATTTTGCATTTTCTGATACACTAAAATGTAATAATGTTTAAACGGAATAATAATACACCATGCTGTATTGAAAAGGTATTGAATTGTATCAGGCAACCTCTTGAAAAGGTCCTTGTCTTGTTTTATATTTATTAATTGCACTATGCAATTGTAAAAATGTGGTGATTATAGGGGCTGTCCATAAAGTACGTCACGCTTTTTTTGACCATTATGGACCCCCCCCCCCCCCCCGTCACACATTATCCCATACTGATGGTATACTTAATGTATGCATCGTCACACTGACTGAGACCTCCCCTCCCCCTTGCGCATGCTGTACTTTATGGATGGCCCCATATCGGAACCTGCAGCAGCACGGTTCCATGAAGGATTGATTGGGGAATGAGGGATTGATTGGGGAATAATGAATATCATTAAAATTAACAATTTCTCATTAGTTCCAATGTCACAAGAAAAGAATGCTTGTAAAGCTACACATAACACAACTGCTAACTATAAACATCCCTGGGAGGATGAGCAGTAGGACCTGTTAAGGACGGTTCTGGCATTGGCCCTTACCAAAGTCAAACTAAATGTGTAATCCAATTTTAACAGGATTAATCAGGCAAACGTGACAGGTTAATTCTTGTCACAGATGGATTAATTACTCATTTTATCTTCAAATTTTGGGAACAAAATAATATGTGTGAAATTTATTTTGTTAAATTGTTACATATTGTGAGTGCAATACATGAATTTTTTTGGCAAGGTTTTGCTGACAAAGTGATAGTTGATTGGACAATCCACTTATTCATAATCTTAGGAATGAAAGCACTATGATGGGTCTGGCTGAAATAATATTTAACCTCAAGAGGAATCTAGATGAGAACAAAATTATGCGGTTGTCCATACGGTGAGACTACATTCTAGATGATGCTATTCTTGAAGCTCAGAAATCCAAGTTTAACAGTACAAGATTAATAAAGGTGAATGAAGTAAATAATAAAATTTCCAATATTATTTAGCAGTTTTTTTCATTCAGGTGCATTTTGTGACAGAGCTATCATTAGATATTGGTGGACCGCGAAGGGAATTTTTTAGGCTTTTATTGAAGGAAGTAGCAATAAAGTTATTTATTGGAAATGATGTGAAGTTTGTTAAATATGACACATGCTCTTGAGGTAATGTTTTGCCAATACATTTAAAATGAATTATTTACATAATTTGTAAAAAAAAAATTATTTTCTCCATAGAATAATCACTTTTTCTATTTTGGGTAATACATTGCCATGGCTATAGTTCAAGCGGGAAGTGGGTTTCCCTATCCCTGTGTATGAATACATTCATTCAACAAGTGTCCACTCCATTGCAACTTTAAATGATGACGACATTCCTTGTAGTGAACTGCGACAATTGGTGCAAAAGGTAATTTATACCTATGGGATTATAGCCATATTGAGCTGTGAACAAAAAGCACTGCTTTGCAGGGTTACTGATATATGTATGAATACAACTACAATGTCGATAGTGGTTTTCTGCGTTCTACATACAACTGAGCAAGTAATGTTAAGTCCTAACAGCTTAAAATCATGATCTCTTGATTGTTAATGGTTGAAGATCCATTACAATCTGCACTAGAAACTGATTAATAAAATGGTGAAGAGCATTAAATTTGGCTTTCTAAAGACATGTTCCAGCCATTAATAACTTGTGTTATGTCAATGATTAGTTATTCATTCAATAAATGGACAGCAGATGAAACCTAAAAAGTTGGGATCAATGTTTAGGGAAAAGTTAAACTACTGGTTGGGCATTTTGTTGGATAAATACGGCTTGTCTTGAGTTGATGGTGGCATTCAATTAACAGTTCAGCCAAATTCAATTTATGAGCCTAGTGTTGGTATCAGGAGCTCTAGGTTTGAAGTGAGTTCCCAAGAGGAATCCCCCAAACCTGCTGTGTAGTCAGATTGTGAGACTATAACTCCTTGGCAACATTTTTAGTTCATTCTGCTTTTCACTTTGTTAAAAAGCAGCACTAGGGTCCTAGTTTAAACTTTCAAAGCTCCTGACGCTGCAATGGTGGGAACATGCTAGTTTTTTGTGGTTCTGGACTGATGAATAATTATTTAGTCCAATCACTTTTTCTGTCATTTAGTTTACCAACATAAAGTTGTAATCTGATTTTGATATAATCTGTTTAAGTACATAATAATGGTACATGACAAGCACACAATCAGATTTGTGATATTCTGCATTAACCAAGTGAAGTTTGTAATCTGCTTAATGTGTATTTTTTGCACAATTGGATTGAATTGACTATTGTGTATTTTCAGATAAGGAGCACAAAAGACATGTCGATGATGGAAGTGTTTCAGGACAACTTGGTCTCCGCACTTCAACTTACCCCAACAACTCATTGCCCTGATGACATGATTGAATTACTACTGAAACACCATTTAATACTTAAGTCAAACCAATGATGGACCAGTTTATTGAAGGTCTTAGTAATCTTCAGGCACATCATTACGTAAAGAAGTTTCCTGAAGTGATGAAACGTTTTTTTGTCAATCAAGCTGCACTGACTAGTGGTAAGTATAATGTGCTGAGAGGTAGGCATATTTGATAACACCTAATTAAAATATATAATATGTCACACTATATTTTAAAGGCACAGCAGCCAACATTAGGAGTATTTAACTTGTACAAAACTGCTAGTGTGGTATTATACAATATAACTAATTGATAGCATATTTAAAAATTATAGTTAGTATTGGCCCGGCTATGCATATGCAATTATCCAAGCAGGACTCTTCCTTTCTCTCTTATCTCATTACTGGATGCAAGGTTCTCCAACAAAGAATCACTTTGGAGGTCAAAGGAAGAACAAGCATATATACATTTTATAGATGAATGTGAAGGTATGTTAGGATTACATTGTAATTGAAGTACAATTACTCATACTTATTATAGCTGATGAAGTACCTGGATGCAGTTTAAATGATATTCTTTTATTTTTTACTGGAGCATCTGAAGTGCCGCAGACAGGCTTTGATGAAAACCCAAGCATAGAATTTCTGCTAAACAATAACACTTTGGCAACAGAATCTACCCGTGGCTGTCGACTTAGACTACCAACTGTTCACTGCAACTACTCTTCCTTCAAAGAGTATATGCTCATGTCTATAAAAGGAAATGATGGATTCGGATGTACGTGACTCACATCCTAATCATCATTTCCTTCTATTGCTCTTTCACATCAGTGTTTTTTTTTTTTTTGTTTTGTTTATGTCAACCTCATCAATACTTGTTTTGAAAGAACTGTACCTTAATCATTATTTAAAGCCGGGTGCATGTGGATTGTGCTGTACAAACATTGATTTGTAGTAGAGCTTTTTTTTAGCTTATTGAGGTTAATCGTTGGTCGACCACTACATGTAGGCGCGCTAACCTACATGTAGGGTTGCAAATCGCTTTATTCCAAACGATTAATAAACAGCCAATGCTTGAAATAAGCATAATCAATATAGCATAGAAGGCTACTTGCTAGATGGCGGCAGAAAACGCCAGTTGCTATGTAGGTTCTGATGGGGGCAAGCCCCTTATTTATTCCAGTTCCAATTTATTTAAAACTTTGCTAGAAGCTTTCTCGTGTTTTAAACAGATAGGATTTCACTTCATATTGCCAAACACACACACACACACACACACACACACACACACACACACACACATGATATTTCCAACTGCTATGCTCTCCGTCATCAAGATCAAAAGCGAAGCCTAATGCTTTAGAGTTACATTATTTGAGTTGAAAGTTTTACACGCCATTGAATGTGAGGACCAGAGGTTGCCATGAAACGCGTACATATGTAGACGTGCGGTCAATCTATCATTTTAAAAATAATACTAACTTGCATGGATGTGGTATTCCTTCATTTCACTCTAATTCAACACTGTATGTGTCCAATAGTTCTTTTCTGTTTTTGTTTTGTGTTCTGAGCAACTGCCACCTCAGAAACAGCTACTATACAAATCTATACTATATACGAACATGAGCCTCTTTCCAACACATCTCAAGGCATCCCACCATCACAACAGAGCACACAGTGGAGCTCCCAGGTGTATGGACAAATGGTCAAATGAACCAATCCAATAAATCTGCTCTTACAAGTCATACCTAGTCTGGGGACCATATGAGTATGGTTGAAACCCACAGGGTGGCTTGTATAGGGTGCTGGAATGTTGGAGGTAGACCATTATATTAATTTTATGTATTGTAATTATGGGTATAATTGGCATTCTTGGTGGGTATTGTATCATGGCAATAGTCAGAGCTGTCAAGGACAGAAGGCTAACATACATTTAGCTTTATAAAATGGCTAACTTAAAGCTTGAATGGCTAACAGAAAAGACTAACAAAAATGCTGCGCCCACCTATAATCTCTGAAAACTGACCAAACTAGGGGGTACACCCTTACGTTTAACTCTTCGTTGTTTAGATGAAAATGGCTAACATGAATAGTGTGGTCAGAAGGTCGGCTCAAAAAAGAGCTGTAAAAAGGACATTGCAGCTAGCTAGGTCATAATATAATATCACCGAAAGGCAGATGATGACTTTTCTGCTCCAACATCATTTTGCCCTCCCTCCATAAGTACCCCAATGGAGCGGAGTAAGCATGAGTTTCTCTGTGCTGAAGGAAAAAGGAATGTGTTCTTAATTATGTGCGGATTGTCTAAACACACACACACACACACACACACACATGCACAGCCGCCAAAGTTTTGTGGTGGAGCCCATTTCCTGGCACTGTTAAAGCCCCCTAAAGATATCTGTTTGCTCATAGGTTTCACCATTACCTAATCCCTCACGCAGACGGACGAGCAATAGACCTATCTAATGAATCCGGCTGTACCCGTCACCATGAACTGCCGGTGAGGTGAATTTGTAGCGGCAAGAAATAAAGTGGGATCAGGAGATATACGGAGAAATGGCATTGGATTGGAATTGGGAAAGAGTTCTTTACTTACCATTGATATATAAAAATACACTTGGCTGAAACGTATAACCATCTCTCGGAGTCCATTTGAAGAGCACTATTATGGTTTTACAAATACCATTCTGGGAACGAAAGTGCTGCGCTGCAACAAGTCTTGCTGCGCTGCGTCATCGAGTGCTGCACCGCACGTGAGTCTGTGGTCGTAATTTTGGCCCTAATCACCTCCCCATATGCAACTTTGTTTTGTTTGATGGGGGCATAGCTGAACTGTGCACTGGGAGTGTGTTTGGAATGTGCTGGGAGTATAGCTGCGTTTGTTGTGATGGGACTGCGTGCTAGGAGTGTACTGGTGTGATGGGGACAAAACTTAGCTGTGTGCTGAGAGTGTAGCTGTGTTTGTACTCAGTATAGATTGCGGTTAGAACAGTTTTCATACCGTAATTGGTGGATTGACTCTATTCCACCCCTATAACTCTCTCAGATTTTACAAAAAGAAAGTTGCAACAGTGCAAAACTATATGGAATTATTCCATTCCATCTTAAGGAAAAGGTTTTCAATAAAAAGAATTCTTGTGCTTTCTCTGTTGTTTGTTAGTATTGTATCTCTTATTAATGATGGATTATGGTATTACACTTTATATCAAAGGCAGGGTTGGCTTATTTAGTGACTGTTAGGATTAAAAAGCTTGAATACATTGCAAAGCGTATCCATTCTCAAAGCTGGAATCTATCGGAATAAAAATTTACTGTTGGTGTTCCCCACTTAACACACATGATTAAGCAGCCACATTCCATATAGTAATGGCCACTTTAAAATGAATTGGAACACAAAACCCAACACAAAAACCCAAGTTTCGGAACACAAAACCCAAGTTTCGTAGCGTGAACGGTGCAGTAAGTGTTGGTGATAGATTTTACTAATCGAATCAGTTTACTGCTTGAGCTGGGAGGCACTCAACATTAGTGAAAAACCTTTGTAAGTTTGTCGATGTGCTTTATTTCATTTTCAATAGTGTGAAACATAATTTCATCTATAGGCAATAAAATAAGAAGTGGAATGCATTCTAGGATAGGCCAGGAGTTTAGCTACACAACAATATAGCACAATACTGAATACAGTTGCAATTAAGCTTCCGCCTGTAGCAATTTTCACCCAACAAACTTGGTTCAACACACTTTTGAATCATATCATCGCAATGTCCTGTAAAATCCATGAATAGATATTATGAATCCTCGTTTCTTCTTCTTTCTCTCCATATATGACACAGTTACCAAAACCTTGGCATTTTGAATACAAAAAAACCGAGCGAATTACCCTGAGCAAGAGGGACGTGTGTCCCAGGCCCCAGGGATTGATATGGAATGACCCTGGTGTGTATGTGTATATGCGTGTGTTGTATGTGCACACATGTGACATGCTCATGTGTATGTGTGAGCAAGCACATGTTCATCCCACACCCCATCACTTACTGAACACCCCACACTCCACCCTTTAATACCCACCCCCACATCCCACCTCTGTAGTAAGAGGAGGGGTGGATAGTAAGAGGTTGGGTGGGGGGGGGGGGGGGTAGTAAGAGGTTGGGTGGGGGGGGGTGTGTGTGGGTAGTAAGAGGTTGGGTGGGGGGGGGTGGGTAGTAAGAGGTTGGGTGGGTAGTAAGAGTACCAATACCCCACCTCTTACTACCCACCCCCACCTCTTATTACTCACCCCCACACACCATCTCTTACAACCCACCCCCACACACTACCTCTTGCTACCCACCTCACCTCCTACTACAACCCCCCACCTCCTACTACCTATCTAAATGTTAAGAGACAGGTTCTGCAGGTGTAGGCAAAAATTATGTTTGTGGACTCTGATGTACCTACAGCTATGTATAAATGCTGGATGTTAGGTATACTCCTATTCGTTAGGTATACCTAACAATTTCAACGTATTGTTATGAAGCCATAAGGATAAAATTTAAAAACATGCACGAAAGATGTTAAAAGGGGGGGTTGATCTTTAACCGTACAAAAGCTCAAATGTTAAAACCTTAATTAATGTAGCTTAATGCTAGGTAAACTTAACATTTGTTGAGTGTACCTAGCAGTTACTGCTACTTTCAACAGAGCAGCATACCAAATATTACTAGGCAACAATCTCATCACTGAGTGCTATGTAAACATGCATGATCAGCATGTGAATAGTGTGCAAACACGCATGGATTTAAATGAGCATGGCATCTGGATCGAGGCTAAACGCGCCCCATAGTAAGCACAAAAGAAGTACTTTTCCTGTTCCAGAGGTAGATGACATTGTCTGCGCCAAAGGTAGCCAGCTTAACAAAGCTAAGGATACTCTAATGCGAGCGTTTGGGCAGAATGGAGAATTGCTAGTATTGAAGGCAAGGTGCTTTCAAAGCCCACACAGTCCAAATGGAGGGTAAGACGGATTATAGGAGATCAGAACCTAGAATTTGATCATGGCCGAGCTTTCTGGAAGCCAGATGTAGCAGAAGTGCTTACATCTACAGGGAGCGCTGTACCACTAACAGGGAGCGCTGTGCCTCTGCCTTAAGTTCCAGATGAAGAAGACCAGCATGAGGATGCATGGTAGTGCAGCAAGATGTAGAGTATGTTCAAAGCCGGCACCAGTTGCAAATTATGTTTGTGTGAAGTGCAGTAACAGGCAATGGAACAAGCCATTTGCTATTTGTGGCCCAAAATCTGGTAGAGCTTGTGTACAGATTCATCAGCTGAATCAACCATTGTAAACTGCTTGAACTTACATACATGCTTTGAACTTACGTAACTATGTAACTGCTTTAAGAGCTTTTGTAACTTGATCAATTCATTGTACTTTAATGTCGCCATACATGGTAATAATTAGTAGCAATAAACAATTTCATAATCTGCACACACTCCAGACCGTAAAACTAAAGGTAAAACTGTTAGAACTGTTAAAACTAAAGGTAAAACTGTTAGATATAGACACAAATCCTACCAACGTCACTCAGGGTTTGTACACATAATTATGGTGTCAAAATAAGACCTTTTTAATGCTTTTATAATGCAAAAAACCATACTTTTTAATACATGTACTGAACAAGCAAATGTACATCCCAGAGCACAATAATACATGCTAATACATAGAGTCGTAAAACCTACTTCAACGAGTGCAATGCTTTGTTTAAGTCAGTATCAAGTGCTTTCATTTCATCCTCCTTTCCCTTTGCTGCCTTTCTTAAGGCATTTGACTTGGCTATCCTCTGAGACATAAGCTTATATTCCCTAACACCTTCAGCTTTTGCTGCAAAGTCATCAGCAGAAGAATTCAAAGCTTCTATGTCTGATGACAACCTCTTTCTATTTGGCCTTGATTTCATCAATTTCATCCAATACGGCCTTCCTCTTCTGCTTTTGTTCTTCACTTTTCTTCAATTCTTTAGCTTTCTCAAGATGGGCTGTGTACCTCTGCCTTGCAAGACTACAAGAAGTCATCAGCTCATTGACTAGTTTGATCTCAGAGACTCCACCTGCACTTTTTACAGCTTCACAAACCCCTCTTTGTGCAACAACACTTTGTTTCATTAAATTTTCAACCTCAACCTCTTTGTTCACTGAAAATCCGCGCTCCACACTTGCCTGCCCATGGGACAAAACTAATAACATCTTAATAAGAGAAAATAGTTTGGGAAATGACTTCAATTGTTCTGAGTAGAAGATATCCACTCTTGTACAGACAGGGTTGAAATTGCAAAACTTATCAGACCTATCTACAGGAATAGTATCCAAGTAGCCTGAAAATTCACTAATTATATCATCACAATTTCTTTCATTTACCTTCTGTAGTTGAACCAAAAATGCTAAAACCTTTTTCAACTTCTCGGTGCATTGGCAAGTACTAGAAACCTGTAGTCGTGGATCCAAAAAGTTCAACACGTGTACAAAATTGAATGTAACTGGACTTTTGTGCATTAACTTCTTGGCTAATGCAGCTAGATAATATTTACACTCAACCACAAATTGCAGGGCAGTTTTGTCACTAATAAGCTTTTTAAACTTCAACTCTTTCACTTATTCTGTCTCCTGAAAAACCTATATCAACTTCAGAGTTTTTGATTCTCAATTTTTTCCACGTCAATACTTCCAAGTGCAGACACACTAACACCAGCTATAATATCTTCCTTAATAAAATGCTTTAAAACATTTTTCAATATCTCAAAAAAGATCAGTACCTAAAAAACAAACTGATACCTACTTAAAAATGGAACTAATTGATTAGCAACACTTTAAAAAAAATGAAGCTTAGCTGTTAGAAGTGGATCTGAAAGTGCTTGGTCTACAACATCAAAAGAATTGTTTCCAGGATTAGAAAGTGATTTATCATTTACAGCTCTCACAAAAATTCCCAAAGAGTCAACCATTTCTAGTGCTCACTCAGCAACTGGTACATTTTCCAGCCAACGATGGGAAACAAACTTTAATGGGAAAACAGAGGAACCAGTTGTTGTAGTGTAATCTTCTCTTCGTGCAGGACAGTCTTTGAAGAGAGGTTAAAAAGGAATAATCCACCCAGAGGCAGTTACTCCAGCTTTGAAGGCATTATGCACTATGTGCAACCCACATGATCCAATGTTAATTAAACTAGTGCTGTACTCTTCCTGTAACTGTGTTCTGATTTGTTTGTAAAATTTCCAATTTACATTTGGTCCATCCATACTTATCTGTACAATACCTTTAATAGACAGCCCACTTTCATGCCTAAAATGAAGCACCAAGTCTTCTGCTCTTGCTTGACCTGGATGGAGCACGAGCAAGTATTGAAAGCCAGGTCAAATCACGTGCATCCTGCACCACTACACTAAAAACGCATGTTGCAATAAGCTCAGCCTGCTGTACACAATATACAAAAGCTACGCAGCGCTAGTGCTATCAATCAAAAGCGATAACGAGTCGCGAGCACCCGCAAGTGGCACTAGTATATAATTATTTTATACACGCGTATGCTATTGAAGCTTTAAAATGTCGTTTTAAAGCAGCTGAGAGCGGTTACTTGCAGTACACACGCACTTTAAAATAGCTTACCTAAAAATTCAGACCCAATATATCGTGTTTCTACGTGGTTCCGACTCTCATTCCAATAGCGGACATGAATGTCCATCTGCTTTTCCTCCACCATGTTATTTAAACTCAAAAAGTACACAATAGTCTCCCTTGATGGAGTCTAGTAAGGACCTTTTAAAGTACTCTGCAAGACCAAACACAGCGAGATAAGCGGTTTTTGCCCCCTCCACATGAAAATCGTCGTGCAATTTCATTATCCGGAAACATCGCTGAGAAAACCTTTGAATTGCCTTCGTTGCTATTGTATGAATTGTGACAGCTCATAGTATGTAAGACCCACAATATTTTGGCTCTTATAACTGCATTTGAGTCCAAATAATGGGACAATGTTGAAGTTCCCTTCAAATCAATAGCCTGAATGTGCCTGGGAACTGGGCCAAATGCAGCAGATTGTTCCGTTCCATCCCGACGCATAACTGCCGAAGAACACGGTGTATCAGTAGTGGCAAACGATATCTTAGTATTTTCCTTTAAGATAGATATGTTTTTCTGATGAGTCTTCCCAGAAGCATGTGATTTGAGTGAATATTCACCCATTGTTCCGAGCCCAATCCTTTCTACATGCTATGCAATACGCTGAGTATCTGTCATCACTATGTGCAGCCAACCATTCACTATATAAAGGATTTTTCAGCCACTCCAATCTGAAGGTGCACTACCCCATCGCAAAGTGCGCACCAATTTTAAATTGCTATAAAATTTGTAGCACAGCTCGTTCACCTCCGTTACACACTCATCCCCAGGCCCAAATCGTATGTAGCAGCACGTGCACGTAATAGAAAGATGCGCTCAGGGGATTAATGGGGCGGGGTTATAAGACGAAAAGAGACACGGGGCGAAATTCAATGCCTTTTTAATAGTCGTATTGGATTTCAATGCTTTTTCAATACAAAACCCAGATTTAATGCCTATTTAATCCAATGCGTTCATTTAATGCCTTTTCAATACTCTGTACGAACCCTGTCACTGTTTGCTGAAAATTGCCACCAGCAGAGCTGGCTGCAGTGACCGGTGGGGTGTGGGGTGGGTTGTAAGATGTGGAGTGTGTGTGTGTGTGTGTGTAGCTGCAAATGTTGTGCAATGAAGATGAAATGAAAAACGGTGGTGATTAACTATCTGAGCCAACAGAGCGCAAATCAATAAGGATTGCCCGGTTCTTTCTTTCGACCATGCCTTTTCTTAGCTGATACTTTATCTCATCGGTATGATGTAGCGCTGTGCACCTTTTAAATGGCCATGAAAGGATTGCTACACAATTTTATGTGCGCGTATAGGTAATGCACCATATTTTATACGGTGGTGGAAGCTAAATCCAAGTGTTTACAAATCTTGTTTGCTACAGAAGTGGAAACAGAACCACTGAGCTAGATATTTTTAAGAAAAGGAAAAGAGGATACTTGCAGATGGATGGGCATGAAGAGTTATAGTATATTCATGTGCTCGGAGTGATGGGAACCAGGTCGTAATAGATTAATGGCGCGAATTGATCGAGAAATGTACTATTACTTTGCACAACTGTATCTCCATGATGGAACAGGTAAAAATTAATGAACAGGACAAATCAATAGGTAGAAGATTCCTCTACGTATAAACAAGTTTTGAAGTGAAATGAATGTTCCTGCCAAAAGATATGGCAGTTTTGAACCCTAAGAGGTATTTGACGTTGCAACACTGGCACAAAGCTATTGCAAGACCCCAAATCTATCCTACCGTATAGTAATGGTGTAGTATGACGTGGTGAAAATAGGAAGTGAATAGCATTTACCATTCCGAAGTTATAGCGATTCAAACGAGAGTCATTTTTATAACATGAATATTTTATAATGTTATAGAACAGGAAATTCTTGCGGAAACTGTCCCACACATATATATATATATATATATATATATATATACATATCCTTTTTGGTGTACAGTGTACAACAAAACAACACAAATAAAAAGTAATTATGCTTACAGCCACTTATGTTAATCCATTACAATCATGAACACAATCTTTACCTCATTGACACAATTTCACCGCCTCCTCCAACATCTGTTGGATGTGAATGTACACCTTCATCTTCATCATCTGAACTCCAATCCCTATTATAGAGAAAAAAAATTCATACCACAAAAAATACACACACATTCAAAAGGTCAAAAGGGTTGTATACAAAGGTATGTTACAGGCACAAATTTACACCCGCACATTGTACCTTGTGTGATACATACGCATACCACCAATAGCCCTGCCAGGTCGTGAGACACCACTGTTACAACAGCTGTCAAATTGAATACACATTTGTGACTATAGTTCTGTATAGCTGTTACTGTTCCCTCATATATCATTTCTTATGTAGTCATTAGCATTGCTCTGCTTGGTCGTGAGACAGCACTAAAATATAAAAGAAAAATTCGAGAACTAATTTTTGACAAAAATAAACAATTATGCATATCTTTATATATCATTTCCTACGTAGACATTAGCATTGCAATTTGCAAGTGATGCTACTGTAAAACACCATAATAGCAGCCCTTATAAATGAACACAATCTTTACCTCTTTGAAACAATATCACTACCTCCTCCTCCAACAACTGTGGACTGTGAATGTACACCTTCTGAACTCCTATTCCTATAAAACGGGGATAAAGTAATAGAATTAAGTACTATAAAGACTGTCAAAAGAGTTACAGTACAAAAAAGGTATGCCAACATTTAGAACACAAATTTACACCTACATATTGTACTATGTGTGGTACACATGCATACCCCACCGATAATAAGAGAATTTTTAAAACTAATTCCTTACAATAGCAGTCGAATACACTGTGATCATATTTTGTATCACTGTTACTGTTCCATGATATACCATTTCTTATGTAGACAGAAGCATTGCAATTTATTAGCTAGTAGTGATTGCAGCCCTTGTCTATACCAGTTATAACCATGAACACAATCTTTACCTCTTCAACTCAATATCACCACCACCTCCTACAACTGTGGACTGTAAATTTACACCTACATCTTCATCATCTGAACTCCAGACACCCCTGAAAAATACAACAGAGATCATCTGTACTAATTCCCAATGACAACAGCAGACAAGTTGCATGTCACCTGGTATTGCATTATTATGGTAGTATTTCATAGCCCTCATAAGCCCATTTTTCATTTATTTGACCATTTCCACTCTCACAACAAATACATGAAAATTAATATATAATATATGCAGACAAAACAATGAAACAGACCATTCTTTACTAAATGGCAATAATCCAATACCGGTACCTGTTATGTATTTGTGGTACATGTACACTATACAAATATGCAATTACCAAAACCCAAAAGTGTGATAAGTTGCAGCAGACTAATACTTTAACATGGGCTGTTAATTCAAGATTAGCTACAGCAGTGATACCAGTAACTAAGAAATCTGATCTAGACATGGATACCACTAGCTATAATCCACCCCCAATTAGGACCCCCAGCTATCAGAAAATTAATGGTACTGTCTACAGAAATCCACAATCTCAGGTACCAGCTATGCTCCATATCACAATAATGAAATCATTGGAATACAATAACAATTAATGATCTTAGTAGCTGAATGCAGTGGGCAGGACTACAATTTGCTGCTATACAAATTATTAACATTATACCCCTTTTTAGCTCATAGAAATCACTGAAAAACCAACCCATAGAAACAATATCATACAAAGCATCGATGATCTAAAAAACAATAATAATAATAATAATGGGATCATTACTTCATCTTGATTTAGTGGTCTGTTATGAAATCAATGTAATGGTAATAGCTTGTGTAGATGAAGCATGACAATTATTGGAATGTAACTGGTGATATTTTTAAACAGGCCTTATATAGAGTATTCCTCAATCAAGGAAAATTGTTTATAAATTAACCTCAAGCAGTTAATTAACTAGTAATTGTTAAAAATTCTAACAGCAAAAGAATGCTGGTGAAATAAATTAATATATTGATAAAAGTCTCAAGTCCCCTATACATTTCAAATAAATATTAATTAATGTAAGTTGGGTCGCTAAAAGCTACAAAATTTGGCAAGTTAATATTAAAATTCAAGGAAATGTTGGAGATTTTAGATGCCTCTAAAATGGTATTTTTATTACGCTTTATTGGGAATTATTCATTCGTTTTCATTAATTTTAATTCTTTGATTTTTAAATGAATATTTAGTTTGTTTACATCAACATTTTTGCCCACATTATTAGAGCATTTATAAAGTATTTGTGGTTTATTATAAATGATTTTCCTTGATTGAGGAACACTGTTATACTAATGAACACAATCTTTACTTCTTTGACACAATATCACCACCACGTCCTCCAACAATTGTGGGCAGTGAATCTACACCTGTATACTCATCATCTGAACTCCAATCCCTATCAGATATAAAATTATACCCAAAATACTACATAGAAAATGAGTATGTACGTTCAAATTTACACACACTGTACCTTGTGCGGTACATATGCATACCACCAACAGCTCTGCTTGGTCGTGAGACACCACTGAAAGATGCAAGAGAGATTATTACAGAAGTGGAATTGAAAACAAATTTGTGATATTAGTTTTGTATCACTGTTACTGTTCCCTCATATATCATTTATGTAGACAGTAGCATTGTTATTTGTTAGTGATGCTATTGTAATACATCATGTATATATGCAGCCCTTGTTATAATCAGGAACACAACCTTCACCTCTTTGACACAGTATCTCCACCACTTCCTGCAACAACTGTGGGTTGTGAATGTACACCATCTGAACCCTGATTCCTATAAAAACAAATACTAACATTACAAAGACTGCCAAAAGGGTTGTACAAAAAAAGGTATGGATGGACACAATTTTACACGTACGCATTGTACTTTTTGTGGTACTTATGCATACCACCAACAACTCCACTTGGTCGTGAGACACCACTAAAAGATGTAAGAGAAAATTATTTACTTATAACAGCAGTTGAATACATGTCATTTATGATTATATTTTAATATCAATGTTACTATTCCCTCATATAACATTTTTTGCTAAAGAAGCTATTGTAAAATACCATAAATGTAGTCCTTGTTATAATCATAAATACAATCTTTTACTTAAAACAGCAATACCTCTTTGACACAGTATCACCAGCACCTCCTGTAACAACTGTGGGCTGTGAATGTACACCTTCATCTTCATCATCTGAACTCCAATCCCTATAAAACAGAGATAAGAACAATACTACAGTAAGAGTTATAAACAAAATTATGTAACAAAAAACCCTTAAACGAGACATTGTACCAGCAGTATCATCGTAATCATGTTGTCTTGTTGTAAGTATTAATAACACCAAAAGCATACTAGACATGGCACACCATTTCTTATAATTGGGTATCCTTTAGGCTCAAAACCAATTTATCAATCAGTATGATAAATTACCTAATTTAACAGAAATCTTGCCTTTTGCTATGTGAAATTTTATTTATTGTATCATGAATATACATAACTGATCTGTGCAAATCAAGGAGAAAATTGGGTGCATTACTTCACAAGACGATTAAAATTATAATGTTCCTAGTTGATCCCTATGGGATATATCAAATCTCACCACCAAGTTGCATTTTTGATACTGTAACTAGCAATGTGATTTTCAGTTTAATAGCAATTTCAATGACAACTAGCTTTATACCTAGGGTAATCTAAATACTTACATTGTACAACAGGTGAGAACGTGCTTCTCAAGAGCTTTCAGCGGCAATACAGTATTGCAGCTAAAACATTGTTCATGTACTTGATAGGAATTATCCTATTACATGAAGAAATATAAGAGAGGTAAGAGTTATTTAAATAATCAATGTATATTAAATACACGTAGGAATCCTACAACAAAAATAAAGAAGCAAGCATAAATGTAATTGAAAGGTGCGTGTTATGAAAAATAATACCATGGTGGACAGACCAATCCCAGTGCATCTAGAATATCAAATATGTTAATGATCCTATACAATAATTTGTATACAACAGATCAATGATTGTATATTCTTTGTTAAGCTAATTATGGAGATAAAGTTATATACATACATACATACATACATACATACTACACCCATACATACATAATAATAATAATAATAATATTATTATTATTAATATACATACATACTACACACATACATACATACATACATACATACATGCAGACTCATACAACACCATATAAGGAACAATATATGCAACATGTAATCAAATAATTACATTCAAAGCTAAATACAAAGTTTTAAAGTTTGTGACATTAAAGTTGGCTTTAATAAGGTTATCAGTTATGCCAATATTTACATATTTGTAGGCACATGTCTACTTACACAAGCTAGATCCACTGGTTCATTCAATGTCAAATTTCTTTGTAAAGGTCGAATATATAGACGCGCTCGAAGTAGTGTCTCTCGCAAAGATTTCACATCATTAGGGGGTTCTATACCGATTAATTCATTTCCACTTTGCCTCATCAAGACATAGCCACCACAATCAGCCAAACACAGGAATGAAGTGTGCAACATTTGGTCAATGTGAAAAGCATCACCATCGTTATTAAATGTGACGTCCTGAACAAGACCAAACTTTTGAAGTGCAATTCTTTCAGCTGCGCTTGGTACCTTTCACTGGTCCTTATATCTCAAGCAAATGCAATCTTTTTTCCATGTATCCGATTTCAATCGTTTTGATACCATCGAGTCATGTCGACGTCGCTTATTACCACCAAAAAGCTTGTTGATGGTATCCCTTCTGCCAAGTCCACTTGGTCCTGGTACAACCAATTCACCAAAGTTGAATGATTGTGTGCTGCATGTCTGCAGTACAGGAATGATATACACTAAAAGTGACTTTGAATAAATGCCATCACTTTCGGAGTTATATACAAATTATCAAATTCCCTTGTAGTTGTTGTACATACATACACGGATAAGGGTAAATCTTCAACCAGTGTAAGGTCTGCACCCGTGATATGTTTACTTTGCAGTTTTTGTGGCCTATTCCGCAAGTACAGCCTACATCTATCTAGAGACAATAAGATCTTTTTAAAAATTCATATTGATTCAGACAAGATCTGATTATTCATGTCTGCGGGCAGATAATTAAATCACGTAACATGTCTCCTTGTGGTTTTTAAACAGGAAGTACACTTTGTAAGGTTATTCGCCAGGGGGGAGTAGTCGCCACCCGCACTTTTAATAGCGTATAAAAACTAAAATAATAAGTTTGAATCTTTCTATATGAGTTTAAAACAACCCTAATAGGCTCCTTTGTTAGCAACATACACAGTTTTACGCAAGCAACGTTGCTCTGTAGAATAAACAGGGGGGTGGCGAACTTCAACACTCCTGACGTTATCACAGGTGGCGATCACTACCTACGTTACCCTACATGTAAACCGACATGTAGGCCTACCCGGTACCCTAACCTAAAAGCCCGGCGACGTCTATTGAATCCGACTGGAAACGTTGAAAGTAAACCAAACCATATGTTCGTATCAAGTCAGAACTAGATTGAAACGAAGCTAGTAGGTTAGCGTCAAACGCCGTTTCAAGCGAAGCCGCAAAACTTAATACATTGTATTAGCGTTTGTTTTAAGCGAATGCTAGGTACTTAGCTATAGTCTTTTGTCACATTCGTCGCGCAATATATAGAAGTTGATAACATGCTCATAACCCAGCTCATTAAAATTGATGACTTCTAACCTATAATACATGTACAACGATGATATATTGTCATCGAGACTGATATATACATCAATGTGTGACGCTAGCTAACCTTTGTCAAATCTTGCATGGTTTGAAATGCTGATTTCATTGTCTGTTCCCACTTCTCCACAAATGATTTTGGTACAACGATATTTCGCTCATCATTGTCGTCTTTTGGAGGACCAGGTCCAGGTAACCGTAGAGTAATAGCCATTATGCCACGTGTTCACGGCCAACAAAAAGTTAGAATCCGGTAATAACGGAGCGGAAGCGTTACCATTGGATTACATAACCGCTGCACAGTCCCCAGTCCACGATTGCTGCCGGTATGCATCAAGTGAAGGACGAAAGTGAGTTTATTTTCTATGAGACGGCAATTCGATAACTGGCCAGCTAGACGTAGATTTGGCAGATAATTTGCCATGTACGTACGCTCTACATCATGCAAGTCTGGGGACCACACTATATATGTCTGGTCCCCAATGCAAACTAAAATGTTGGGCTTATGTAGGATTTTGAGAAAATTCCAAGACAACTAAAAGAAAGTAATGCTTGCCATTGATCTGTATGGCTAATTAAAAATTCAGCGCTTTGTAGCTCTATGATACACTATTCAATTTTGGATGCGTAAGAGCTGTTTTGTAGAGAGTGCTATCCTGTATCCAAAAACTGTTAAATTTGAAAACTTGAAAAAAAATTGCAAAAGCCCAACTTTCTCTTGCACTGCCCCATGCATATGCACTGATGTAAAGTTTATAGTCGGCGGCATCCGGATTTACCACTATACAAGTGAATGCATGCAGAGCTAAGACCGGGTAACTTCCTGCCGGCTTGTTGCATGCAACTCAAACGAATATGGTATAATTGTTCTGCTTGCATTTCAGTCTGGGATAATTATATGTGTTTATTAGTAGCAATAGATGTTTAAAAGTTGCATGCAGACACTGCATAGTCTACATGCAACTTTTATACAACTGGTTACACGCAAAGCGAGAATTGACAAAGCGCTTGCAACATTTTGCCATGCATGCGAATTGCTAGTCAGAGTATGCGTACAGGAATTCTACCACTGTAGCGAATATGTGATTCAGTAGGCGACTTCTGGAAACCAACCCCTCCTCATTTATTTTTAATTCATGCACATGCATGCATTTTAAAAACACGAATGTGACAAAGCGAAGCATACACGAATGAAGCATACATGTACGTATATGTACGTACATGTAAAGCAATGGCAATGTATGCCGGTATATACGTGTGTATATATGTAGCAAGCAGTAGTATTTGGATGGTGCATGTTGTACCTAACTATACTAATGGAACAATACAGTGTAGGGGGCCAGCTCACCTAATACCTGATCACACTTGTCAGAATTTAGCAATATAGTTAATGCTGGCCCAAGAAATGTGTAACTATAGACAGGGCAAATGATTTTGTGCATCTCAATTGGATGGACTGATGCCAATTTTTAAAAGAAGTCTATCGCCATGCTCCATAAGGCTCTACCACTATTGGCTCGCAGATTCATCCAAGTTCCTCACAAATACCACTGTATTTGTGAGGAACTTACATACGGGGCCTTGCCTGATGCCAGGAGGTTTACAACACTCTTCATGCAGGGAGACACAAAGTGGAGAAGGTAAGGGGATGCCCACTACATCAAGGAGGTGCTGAACCCTGAGGCCTGAATGACCTGCTGATGTTCCTCTGGGAAAAAATTGCAGGGTGGCCACAATGTTGAACTCAGGGCCCAGAGATGGGGAAGGAGGAGATGACTCTAGGATAGGAGCCAAAGGAAGTGTGCAACTGGGGTGTTTAGCTTTTGAGCAGCTCCCATGTTATGTCATTGTGGGGGGCAAAACCATCCCAAAGGAGTATCTGACATGTTTTGCCATACTTATACCCAACCTAGCCATGGTTACTGCTGAATATAGGGACTGCTTGAAGTCTGCATCCTGTCTGATGGGAGTTGATCTTGAATTTTCCTTAGCCTGCTCCAAAGTGATTCCAGCTCGTTTCTGGACCAACGTTCGCAAAGAGATTCAATCGGTGTATAGATCTAGAATTCGAACCTTGCGTATTAGAGAGGGAAGTACACATTTTGGCAGCATAAAGAGCTAGAGCCAGGCTAAAACACTGTTCTCATGCATGCAGACAGAATTGATCTTAAGACGGCTGAGAGAACTTTAGCAAATGCAGAACTAGCCTTCTTAGGGACAAAGCGCAGAGTAGGGCATTTAAGATCACATACTTCTTCCAGGGAGGGCAAGTTAGGTGTTGTTGGCTCATAAACTGCTGCAAGCACAGGCACAGCTGTTGTGAAGGTGAAACATGTGTGTGCAATGCAGGAGACGAAGACAGATTAGCAGTGCAATGTTGTGAGTGGGAGACTGTTCTTGAATTAGCAACCAAATGAGAACAATTTGGACAGATAAACACATCTTGTGTTTTCAGCCAAGAAATTGATACAGCACTACGAAAAACTCCACGGGCATGTAGGAACATATGAGATCACTCCATTGTTAGGGTAATCTTCTCTATACACTCCGGGACAGGGCACTGCTTCCTATAGTGAGACAGACAGATGAGGAGGCAGTGTGTTTTTTGTACATGTGTATATAGAGTTTTACATTGTCCCCATATGTAGTTGCCTAGTGTAAGATGGTCACCTTTACACAGCCAAAGCTTGTTAAACGCTCTCCTGTCGTTTACATGCATCAGCGTTCTTGTCACGTGTAAATCAAGCGTACCATGCATATGGCCGGTATAATTACGCCCCTCATTCAAGGCGACGCGCTTGTTTCTTGGTGGCAGGGGAGTCATTCAGTGGGGTATCCAGACTGAGAGAGAGTGCTTCGGGTACTTGAGCACCTCCCTCGGCCAAAGTTTCATAATGATTTCGTAGTCGGTATTGCGAGATAAAGCGTGTCATATGAACGAAAAAAAAAGCGGGCAGCTCCCTCCCGACTCTTTTAATCGGGTTGAAAGCGGACAGCACCCTCCCTTTCTCCATATCGAGCCGAAAGCAGATAATCCTCCCCCCCCCCCCCCGGCCTCTCGCAGAAATCCTATTGTACTTTCGAAATGAGTAACTATGCCCTTAACTTACATTCCTCGCTAGTAGGGTATAGGCGTGTCACCAGACCCTGTTTCAATAATTGGGTCTGGCCCCGCGACTAGGTCTTGGATTAGTTTGGCCCATACGGCATATCGTACAATATTCGGTTTAGATTCATATGTATTACATTAAGTGCATTGACGCCAATACTCAGGAATGATTGATGATGTGGCTCACGCCTGTGTTGCCCATGCCCAATCACTTGTGATACGGCCTGCTGAACCATAGATAGTACTGTATCAATGATGTAATATTAATATTTACATCAATGATACAGTACTATCTATGGTTCAGCAGGCCGTATCACAAGTAATTGGGCCAATGAATACGCAGCCAATTCTCTCATATATTCACTAGTTTGCTTGTTGAAGCTTTGCTTGCAGTATATACCCCGTTTGAAGCAGTTGCACTCTACGTCAGGCGACTCAGACCAAATTGTAACCATAACGCCTAACTGTATACTAATAACAATGTGTAACAGCTGCTAAACGTAACTATTGCGCGCCTATTTGCGCAACAGCTGCCCGTATATTATTGACTGCCAATGCAAGCTAAAAAAAAGCATCCCACGAATAAAAGTTAATACTACAACACAGACAACATCCTTCGATGGAGTTCACTCCCTGCTAAGAAGAAGAAAAAAGGATGAAGGGAAAAAAATTAACCTCACCAGGATTCGAACCCCAAAAACGTGCCTCACACACACATTAAAAAAAAAAAAAAAAAAAAAAAAAATCGACCTCGCTAGGATTCGAACCCAAACAGCAGGATTCGAACCAAAAAAACGTACACACACGGACACTCCACCGTTATATATATAGTTTATTTTGCTTGTTGCAGCTTTGCTTGCAGTATATATCCCTTTTGAAGCAGTTGCACTCTACGTCACTCAGGCCAAATTTTACGCCTAACTGCAAACTAAAACTTAGGATATATAATAACAATAATGATCAGATAAGTATACATAGAAAGTAAATGACGGATAAGGTTTCAAAGTTCAATTGGAGATCCTGCTTTCTGAGCAGGAAAGGTCGATGGCCTCACTGAACATGTTTGTTGGTCTGTGGTAGGAGGACCTTGAGCCTCTGATGCACATTATTGCAGAACGCAATAGGGAGAAACTCAACTTGCATCGTAACCAAAATAGAGTAGAGCTATATGGATGATTTTGTTTTTCAGCTATGAGCGAGGCCATTCTTTTGTATACAGATGTGGCTATTGGTCCCATACCTCCTGAGATAGAGAATACAAAAGGTGCAAAGGAGCCATGCTCAATTTCTCTTACCCTCTCTTCATACGCCTGCTTCTTCTCTTGCTCATTCAACTTGTAGCACTGCATTGGGGACTTATTACGATAAGATGGGGCATGTGGGTTGAATACTCGTATGTCAAAGAAAGCCCGTTGTCTGTCGTTTCCCCAAAAATTGTCAGCTGCAATATCTAGCCGTGCACCATTTTCAGAATTTGCTGTTTTGTGACGAAAATGTTCATCATTTATTGACTGTAGTGGTGGCTCGATCCCAACATTGTGGCAGGTTTCTGTGAGAACCTTAGCTGTTAAGTCTCTTGCTTTATGCATCCATCGTCACACTGGCTTATACCCCCCCCCCCCCCCCCCCCCCCCTTCCCCTCTTCAGCGTGACGTAATTTATGAATGGCCCCTATTGTGTAACAGCTGCCCGTATATTATTGAATGCCATGCAAGCTAAAAAAAATTCCATGAATAAAAGTTAACACACTACAACACAGACAACATCATTCAACATCATTCGATAGAATTGCACTCCCTGCTAAGAAGAAAAAAAAAAGGATGAAGGGAAAAAAATCGACCACACCAGGATTCGAACCCAAAAAAACGTGTCCCCACCATTGCATTCCAAGAAAAAAAAAGGAAAAAAAATCGACCTCACAGGATTCGAACCCACAAAACGTGCTTCACACACACACACAAGATTGGCATCACGTGAGTTAAGGCGTTTCTTCACTAGCAAAGGCAAACCGGATCGATCCGCATTGTGGTCAATGAATTTAATCAGTGTACAGTAGGGACTCGAAGATACGGAAAAATCGCACCTCAAAGATACGGAAAATAAGGCACATTCATTGCTCTTTAAATAAACAGTCCGTGGTCTTAACAAACCAACCACGTTGCCCTCTAATGCGATTCACCGCTGAAGGCGCCCTTACCTGAAATGTAATTCACTTGAGCGCGCCGCTTCGTTGTGCCTGGCAAAGTAAACAATCTGTTGTCGACTATTTCCATATTGTCCTCATGCCAGCCATAGGTTCCGCGCGTTTGCAGACCTCCCTAGCGCTAGCGTATGTATTACATATACCTGCCCCGCGCAATGCACACTGCGTGCATGCATGCATGTGGATGTAATATGCATTATGAGTTCTCCTTTCACACTCACCAATTCAAGTCTGTTGGTAAGACAATATTATTCAAAGAGCTTCAAACAGGGGCCTACCTGTGACATTATTCATGCAGACTTGTTCGTGTCCATGTTGGTGCAATGATGTCTATGTTCACAGTTTATTTTAAAACTAAACAAAAATTGGCTAACCTGAGTACAATCCCAGTTCATTGAGTGCCGGTACAATTTTATAATCTGATGTCTATCCATGCATGTGTGACTGCATGTATCAAAGAACATTTGTAAACTTTCAATTGCATCATTATAACTTTAAATTGTTTACCTTTACATGCATGCAAGTGTGTGTCCCATTACGAATGCATTACTTATGACAACCTAGCCACATGTCCACACAGAACAATCACAGATCAATTGCTTTCTGGTCTCTGGCACCGTGACGTGAGATGGACATTGCAGACAAATGTCTGTGATGTATGTATGATCAGGTTTGGCCAGTTGACACTTTTTATAGCATTTAGGAATTTACCAGTACCCCAGCTACACTATGTAGACGTACATTTCATAAATTGGTCCTTCTGTGTACCTCACCAGAATTAACATACCCATTGTACACAGTCTATTATTTATGTTAATGCAGACTTGTCTTTTTTCAACCATCCAGAATGTTGGCAACTGAAAATAATAAGCATTTTGCCATGTGCACAAAATTTAGATTTATAGGGAGTATCTTACCATGTCAAGGACAGGTTCCTCCACAAAATATGCACGCGAAGAGTGAAACCAGAACCTTTCAGAATAAATAATTGTTCCATGTCCATAACTTTAGCATAATAACTATGCATCGAGTTCAACACTTTCCACATGGCAATGCATATGCATACCTGCAAAATTTATGTAATATTTTTTAGAAGGCATTACAACAGATGCACTGTACAAGAGGCATATAGGGACAGGTAGCGACTTCAAGTGTATATATTTGCTCTATGTAAATGACTATGGACTTGCATGAACCGTGTAACACACGGCAATGGCAGTACTAGTACTAGTCTGCGATTGCAATAAAACTGACCCATCTGTTTAGCTTGCTAATGATTTTCCACGCACTTGCTATGTACTCAGGTACATGTGGATTATATGTCGTGGGAGTTCTCAGTCCTCAAACAACTATATCATACCTGACCACCCGAAGGTATCTATGTATCGTGGAATTGAGGTACTGCTATTGAAAACTTATAGGGATGCGTTTTTATTTACTTTTTAGCGCTAGTACAAAAGTATGTACCCTGTTTTATCATAGCTAAGAATACAACTAAAGTACGTGCGGAACTTACCACAAAACATGTCACGCTTTGCGCATCAATTGGAGTTTCGATTGTTTGGAGTACAATTTATAGCACGGGTGGCGAGGAAGAAAACCGAGTTTAGAATATTGCGAGAAGTTAGAAGTTATTAAGGAAGTGAAGGCAGGTAAACCAATAGATGATATATCGGTGCTTGTGTACAGTTTGGAATAAGTAAGAGTCAGGCTTACCAACTCTATAAAGATAAGGATGCCTTGCAAGTATCAGCACGAAGTGACAGTGTGCCTGTCCACTCAAAGTTCAGAAAGAACAAGGCCAGGACACTAGAAATCAATCCCGCTGTGTTTGACTGGTTTTGTTCTGTGCGATCGTTTTGAGGTGCTGGTAAATCCCTACCTCTTGCGATGGCTTCATTTGGAAGATGAGGTTATGATTCCAACCAGCGAGGAGGAATCATAACTACACGGTTCATGCATGTCCATGCATAGTCATTTACATAGAGCAAATATATACACTTGAAGTCGCTACCTGTCCCTATATGCCTCTTGTACAGTGCATCTGTTGTAATGCCTTCTAAAAAATATTACATAAATTTTGCAGGTATGCATATGCATTGCCATGTGGAAAGTGTTGAACTCGATGCATAGTTATTATGCTAAAGTTATGGACATGGAACAATTATTTATTCTGAAAGGTTCTGGTTTCACTCTTCGCGTGCATATTTTGTGGAGGAACCTGTCCTTGACATGGTAAGATACTCCCTATAAATCTAAATTTTGTGCACATGGCAAAATGCTTATTATTTTCAGTTGCCAACATTCTGGATGGTTGAAAAAAGACAAGTCTGCATTAACATAAATAATAGACTGTGTACAATGGGTATGTTAATTCTGGTGAGGTACACAGAAGGACCAATTTATGAAATGTACGTCTACATAGTGTAGCTGGGGTACTGGTAAATTCCTAAATGCTATAAAAAGTGTCAACTGGCCAAACCTGATCATACATACATCACAGACATTTGTCTGCAATGTCCATCTCACGTCACGGTGCCAGAGACCAGAAAGCAATTGATCTGTGATTGTTCTGTGTGGACATGTGGCTAGGTTGTCATAAGTAATGCATTCGTAATGGGACACACACTTGCATGCATGTAAAGGTAAACAATTTAAAGTTATAATGATGCAATTGAAAGTTTACAAATGTTCTTTGATACATGCAGTCACACATGCATGGATAGACATCAGATTATAAAATTGTACCGGCACTCAATGAACTGGGATTGTACTCAGGTTAGCCAATTTTTGTTTAGTTTTAAAATAAACTGTGAACATAGACATCATTGCACCAACATGGACACGAACAAGTCTGCATGAATAATGTCACAGGTAGGCCCCTGTTTGAAGTTCTTTGAATAATATTGTCTTACCAACAGACTTGAATTGGTGAGTGTGAAAGGAGAACTCATAATGCATATTACATCCACATGCATGCATGCACGCAGTGTGCATTGCGCGGGGCAGGTATATGTAATACATACGCTAGCGCTAGGGAGGTCTGCAAACGCGCGGAACCTATGGCTGGCATGAGGACAATATGGAAATAGTCGACAACAGATTGTTTACTTTGCCAGGCACAACGAAGCGGCGCGCTCAAGTGAATTACATTTCAGGTAAGGGCGCCTTCAGCGGTGAATCGCATTAGAGGGCAACGTGGTTGGTTTGTTAAGACCACGGACTGTTTATTTAAAGAGCAATGAATGTGCCTTATTTTCCGTATCTTTGAGGTGCGATTTTTCCGTATCTTCGAGTCCCTACTGTATATGGATCAATGTACTCACTGATTAAATTCATTGGCCACAATGCGGATCGATCCGGTTTGCCTTTGCTAGTGAAGAAACGCCTTTAAACTATGGCTGACGTGCAAGCAGTATATAGAAGCATGGACCGATTATGTGAAGTAGCGCGTTCAGAGGCAGATAACTACAACGAAACAAGAGATCCAGTTATACTTGAGTCACTTGAGCAGCATATGGAACTTTTATATAGGCAATTCCCGATGCAAACGATAGCGATATTAGTA
Source organism: Eunapius fragilis (assembly GCA_963681505.1). NCBI lineage: Eukaryota > Metazoa > Porifera > Demospongiae > Spongillida > Spongillidae > Eunapius > Eunapius fragilis. The sequence goes on along the minus strand of OY811981.1, from coordinate 4,686,035 downwards.
GCGTTGGAGCTGCGGTTGTCAGTATACGCGGTATTCGCTCGATCGTGGATAATTCAGTCATCAGTACTGAACGTAGAAACGTACCTTTATCACAAGGAGCTCTGGGTCGACCACGTTGTGGCATCACCCAAGAACAACTGGAATATCTAATTGATCTCCGATTTACTTGTCCAGATACAGCAAGATTGCTTGGCGTGTCACTTAGAACCATACGCCGTAGAATGGAAGAGTTTGGAGTTGCTATTCGTGATCGGTACTCGTGCATATCGGATTAAGAACTGGACGAAGAAGTTGAGGGCATTAAGCTCGTGTATCCAAACGCCGGGATTAAAATTATTACAGGTACTTGACACATGATTTTGTGTTGTTTATTATCTCTGCTTATTTGTTTCTTCTTGGTATAGGTGTCCTTTGATCACGTGGCTATATCATACAGCAAGCAAGGGTTCGAGACTGTCTCCGAAGAGTTGACCCACTGGGGGTAGTACTCAGATGGGCAGGAACAGTGCAAAGAAGGCGTTACCACGTGCAGGGTCCTCTTTCACTATGGCATATTGATGGCAACCATAAGCTAATTCGGTATGTGTTAAAAATTAAAGTGGGGGACAGCATCGAGGAAGTTTATTGCGATTTGGCGGTCAAATTAAGGGGCAATATCGCGGTCCATGCACTATTAGAGAGCTTTTTTTATCTGCAATGATGAAGTGAAGTTTTCCCCTGATTTTATAACTTTTTAGGGCTTCAAATTTTCAAGTTAAAAAAGGTTTAAATATTTTTAGGACTTAATTTCGTACTGCATTGATTTTTTCCCACTGGAATCGGTTTCTGTGCATCCAAAACAACTTTTAGCGTATTTTTTCTGCTTTGCGATCTTAAGATACACGTTCCTAACCTTTTTACGTGGATAGATCTGGTGTGCGGTTGCTAAACTAACTATGAATACATTAAACCACTTACCGTATAATCCCTGATAAACGCCGCGGCGTTTATTTGGAATAATCTTAATTTTTTCAACCTCTTGTGGTTTAAGTGTTTTCTCTTGAACTATATGTACAAATCAGATGCTATTTTAGAATCTCATAGCCATACACACCTACTACTGTGTTGCATTCTTGGTAAGTCTTAATCTTTGTCCTGTTTGAAGTAAGGACCGACGACGTAGGTAACGGTTGCGGTCGCCGCGACCCGTAGTTAACGAAGCTATAAATTTTTGTATTGGTACATTGCTCACCTTGTACCCTTGCCTGATCGATCTGTCAAGTTAGTTATTGCGTTGCGTTTGTGTGTTGATTTTTAGCAGAGCATACAAAAGCCTTGCTTCTTCCCGCCCTGTTGCTGGCAAAATGGGAGTTGCCATATTAAAATTAATAACGATCGTTGGCGAATAATTTCATTCTGCCCTAAATTACAAGCGCAGCGTATTAACCAATGTAAATGTTTAGTGCCCGACCTTATGACATCACCAGTACTATACATCCAGCTATGCGGTAGCGTAATTGCTCAAATTAGTATCATTATTAGAGCTTAATTTGCATGTGCGCGTACGTGCGTACATATATAGCGAGATAGCGCATTGACTTGCAACTTGGAATTCATGAAAGATGTCTGGCCCCATTAGAAAGAAGTCGTACAGTGTAGTATTTAAACTTCAGGTTGTGAGCAAGACAGACCAGTAGTATTAGAGCTGCAGCAAGGGAAGCGGGAGTGGATGAGAAACGGGTTCGTGAGTGGAAAAAACAGGAAATGGAATTGGAAGAAATGATGAAGAAGCAAGGCAAGATAGCATGCAAGGTCCGAAAACGTCTTTCAGGAGGTGGGAGAAAGGTTCAGTTCCCGGTACAAGAAAAATTTTGCAACAGAGAGCCCTGCATGTTCGTGTGTGCGCAGGGATGTAGCTCGCTTTGCTAAAGACATCATCACAAATCCAAGTTTTAAGGCTTCACCTGGCTGGATTTCTAGATTCATGCGGCGACACAAGTTTGTCACGAGAGTGAAGACAACAGCTGGCCAAAGTCTCCCGAAAAATGTGAGTGAAAGAATTGTAGACTATGTAACAATGTGCAGCAAGCGCATAAGAAGGAATCAGCTACCTCTCCCCTGCATTGCCAACATGGATGAAACAGCAATTTGGGCTGATATGCCAGGTAATTCCACTATTGAAGTACGAGGGGCCCACACTGTACAAATCGCAACAACAGGACATGACAAACAGAGAATAACTATTTGCCTAGCCGCGTTTGCCGATGGCACGAAGTTGAAGCCATTCGTAGTCTTTAAAGGAAAAAGGATCCTGAAGGAAATAAGTAATGTGCATGCTGCTGTAATTAAAATGAGCGACAATGGATGAATGAATGAAGATCTCACCATGGAATGGATAGCTACAGTGTGGAATGACTCGGTGACCCTGGAAGTGCAAAACGAATGCTAGTGTGGGATACATTTAAATGCCACTTTACTAGCAGTGTGAAATCTCTGCTGGAAGAGAGCAACACAGATATCGTTGCAGTACCGGGTGGATGCACTAAAATTCTGCAGCCTGCAGATGTGTGCTGGAATGCACCGTTTAAGGCACGCTATCACGACTTGTACACAGCATGGATGTCTGCACAGAACCACGAGCGAACTAAAGCTGGCAATTTGCGAGCTCTGTCAATGGCTCTTACGGTGGATTGGGTGTTAAGATCTTGGGAGTCTCTCTTCTGAAACGATTCGTCACTCATTTGATGTGTGTGGTGTAACAAGCTGTGACCCAAAGGTGATTCATTACACCAAAGAAGGGGGATTAGAGAATGATGCCCACCAACGACTTGTAAAATTTATGCAGAGCCCGCCAGATGCCGATGACAGCGAAGAAGAGAGTGAAGTCGATGATGAATGGTCCCTTACACAAGGCAGTGATAATGAGGATGGTTTAGATGGTGTAGAAGACAGTGAGGATGAGGTCGTGGATAGCCATGAAATAGATTGAATGTGTATAATATTATAATGCAATACTCTGTGGCATGATTTTTAATGTATCCATACTGTATACATGTATACTTGTATCTAGCAATGTTGGAATTGTTTTGAAATGGCATTGACATGCATGATCGAAGCACTACATGGTATATATAGCTATATATAAAAAACATGCATGCATGCAGAGGATACATGTATAGAACTAGAACAGAGCAGAGGATACATACAGAACTAGAACAGAGCAGAGGATACATGTAGAACTAGAACAGAGATAGGGTTCATGCATGCCACGTTCCAGACGAATCACATGCATGAATGAAAACCGCGACTGTTATAATCTGCGAGATAATCTGCATGCATGTACATGTATAGACCCTTTTCCATAGTGGGCATATGAAAAAATAAACATCAAAGTGTAGAAGTGCGAGCTAATATACGATATACAGACTTCAATATACATATACAAACCAATCATTTCAATGCAGTAACTGACTTAAACATAAATATTTTTTGGCTTTAGCTAATAAGTGTCTTTTTGCCGCAGAAGACATACACACAAGGTACTTCCAGTCCCTTCCCCAACTTTCGCCTGCCTGCCACTCTGCAAGTTAAATGACCGCTGTATCCCGTGAATGTGTACATTATCTTGCATAGTTCATGGGGAACATGCCCGATGATTTCACCAGCTTTCTTTAATGTGACGGCATGCCTATCGTGAGCATTCTCGGGCTCCCTGCACGCCTCCAACTCCTCTCCAACAGTGGGATTCCAAACATCTTTGTAAACGTGATGACCACGAACAACGCTTTCAAACTCGAAGGTAGGCATGATTCAATATTCAGTTAATCAATTAGCGAGCATTTTTTAATTTAATATATTTTAGACGTAACTAGCTTAGCTTGCCGCGCCACTATTGTTCCGAGTGGGTCAAAAAGGATATAATTAGAACAATGCTAAACATACCGTAATAATGGCGTCATTAAACTCATTATCTTAGTGCATTGTTTGGAGCCACTGTTTGCACAACCAGAATGAAATGCAGCAACATGAACGGTCTAGGCATGTAGACAGACCCTTTCTGTACACATACGTACCTAATTCAGGTGCAGAAATTTTTTTTACTCTGGGCCCAGGATTGGTTCTGAGGGTAGGGCTGGTTGTGCACGGGAACAGGGCTGGTTGTGCATGGGAACAGGGCTGGTTGTGCATGAGGACAGGGTTGGGTGATGGGGTAGAGCTGGTTGTACATGGGGTCAGGGCTAGTATGTGAGACCATGTCAAGCATGCATGCATGGACATTAGAACCTTACATTTTCTACAATGCCAGTGTCTGTTGTGTAAAGCATTCCGTGAGCAACTATAATGCAGCGCTGGCGCAACCAGGGGGGGGGGGGGGGGGGGGGGGGGGGGGGGGCAGGTCCAGCTTTGGCTGGACCAATCTTAATACTGAGCTTAAAAAAAAAAATATATATATTAGTTTCTTAAATCCTAAGAAGGTTGCTGTTTATGTACAATGTATAACCACATAAGGGTCGCTCGATGTATTTATCTTACATTAATTATTAAATAACTTTAATACTTTCCACACGTGTGTTGAGATTAATAAATGGCTAGCAAGGGCATTTCTGAGAAGTTCCACCCGCCGGTTACATTGATCTTACCCAAGCGCATGTTCGGATCGAAGAAGGTAGAGAGGGCTTTTAGAGCAAACTGGTGTCAGCAGTTTCCATGGTTACACTACAACATGGATCGAGACGCAGCATTTTGCCATGTTTGTATGCAAGCTGACAATGAAGGCAAGTTTTTGAGCAGCTAAAAGGGAATCATTGTTCATTACTGACGGATTTACAAACTGGAAGGAGGCAACGTGCTCTTTTCGCCGTCACCAACAAAGTAAATCCCACCTTGAAGCAGTTGAAGCCATCATTACAACACCAAAGCAAAGTGCTGATATAGGTGAGTTATTGAACCATGAACACCTAGAACAGAAAAAGACAAATACAGCAATGTTTTTACAAATCCTTGAAAACATCAGATTTCTGGCAAGACAAGGCTTGCCTCTACGAAATACTTTCGATGATGATAGCAATTTTGGTGCACTGCTCTCTATACAGTCAAAACAGTATCCTGATCTTAAAACCTGGGTTGAAAAAAAAAACGCACAAGTATGCATCACATGATATTCAAAATGAATGCCTAAAGCTTATATTCTTCGTAAGCTGAGCAAAGATATTCATGATGGTGGCTGGTTCACCATTATGGCTGATGAATGTACAGATGTGGCTAATAAGGAGCAGTTTACTATTTGTATTCACTGGATAAACCAGAACTTAGAAGATCATGAATACTTTATTGGGCTATATCAAGTGGAAGACATAACCTCAGACAATCTTGTACCTGCTATCAAGGATACCCTTTTAAGGATGAATCTCAGTGTGTCAAACTGCCGAGGACAGTGCTATGATGGGGCCTCTAATATGAGTGGACACAGGAATGGTGTTTCAACACAAATCACTGCAGAAGAAAGCAGAGAGCTTTACACGCACTGTTATGCACATTCATTAAATCTAGCTGTAAGTGATGCTATTAAACAGTCTAAGATATGCCAAGATGCACTTGACACTGCTTATGAAATTACAAAACTCATTAAGTTCTCTCCCAAAAGGAATGCAGCCTTTGACCGGATTAAGAATGAGTTATCCACTGAGGATAGTACAAGTGATTTGGGCAGCAGATCTATAAAAAAAATTTGTGCCACCAGGTGGACTGTTCGTGTAGAGTCGGTATTGAGTATCCTTAACAATTATTGCATTTTGACGGAACTTTCGGAATAGTGCCTTGAAACACGTTTAGATCCTGATGTTAAAGGGCGGATCATTGGTGTAAAGACTCAGATGACTAAGTTTGATCTTCTTTTTGGGCTTCAGCTATGTGAAAGAATACTATGTATTACAGATAATTTGAGTAAAACATTGCAAAAGCAGTCTTTATCTGCTGCTGAGGGTCAACATCTTGCAGGATAAACTGTTTTAACATTAAAAGGTATGAGAAGTGAGGAAATGTTTAATTTGTTTTTTGAGTCATTAAACAAAGTTATTGAACGTATTGGAGTAGATGGTCCTGCATTGCCAAGGAAGAGAAATAGTCCTATCATAGCCCAACTGTTGAGGAGCACTATCGAGTAAAGTACTTTGAAGTTATTGACCTAGCCATTAACAGCATCCAATATCGTTTTGATCAACCAGGCTACAGAATTTATCAAAATCTTGAAGAAGTTTTATTGAATGCTGCTAATAAAAAAGACTATTCAAAAGAATTGAGTGAAGTGGTTTCTTTCTATAAAGATGATATAAACTTGTATGATCTTCAGGGCCAATTGCAAATCTTTGCAACAAGTATCAGTGCTCAATCTGCGGACAATAAACCATTTACTTTGCAGGACACTTTAACATACCTAAGAAGTTTATCATCTGTTCAGCGCGATTATTTTAGCCAAGTGTTACTTCTGGCTCGCCTTATTCTTTTAGTTCCAGCCACCAATGCTGTGAGTGAGAGGTCATTTTCTACAATGAGACGGATTAAAAGTTATTTGCGGAGTACAATGCTGCAAGACTGAATTATCTTATGATACTAAACATCTACAAAGAGCAGTTGGATGATGTTGATTTATCTTTAATAGTGAATGAGTTTGTTTGTGGAAGTGAACATAGAGTGCATGTTTTAATTGTGTTTTTTTCATGTAAATTTGTAACTTTGTTTTATGCATCATAATTGCACAATATGACACTACGAAGTATGGCAGCTATAGATATAGAAAAAATTTATGGCCACGCCCAAGCCGGACCAATGCTGAATAGCTTCCGCCAGCCCTGTAATGTAGTATTGTAGTGATCAACCGTTTTGACCTAGTTGCTAGGTCTCGTGCGAACTGTTAACTTAAAAACTTATAACAGAGCCGCTTCGAAAACAAAATAATTATCAAGTTCATTCCATCTACAGTACAAAGCTATGCGCCGTTGGAGCCAGAAAACTTCCTCAGTCACAGGAAAAAAATGCGTCAAATCATTTCAAAGATTTTCCTGATGATTTGTTAGAGGAAATCCTATGGTCAATCATTGCATGATTGAATACTACTTTCTTATTAGAAATCAACAATAAAATCATAACATAATCATGTGGGTATTTCTGATTTCATTCAATTGAGAAATCAATAGTTATTTCAATTGTGGAATACAATCATGATTTGTCTATGGATCTCGTAGATAAATCAATAAGGAATTCAATTGTGAAATATGCTGCAAATCATCACATTGATTTTTACAAAATCCATTACACGTGTCTTTAATACTTCACGTAACATTTAGAAACGGCATACAATTGTACATAGCAGCAAAGATATGTGAGCAATCAGCCATGGTGCTATTTGAGGCTATTCTTCACGTTCATCACGACGAGCTCGAGCCGCACGAACAGCATGCTCTACTGAGGTTCACCAATCGTTGTCGTTCGAAAGCAGTTCTTTCTTCTTCGTCACTCAGCACACGCGCTTCTGATATCGGTACCGACTGCACTGAAGAGCTAATTCTGGAAATGCCTTCCGCGTCATCAACAGTAAGTTCTCCTGCTTGAATGGCGGTTTTCACTGCTTTGTCTCGTGCAGCCTGCAAAAAACGAAATTGTGCTCTAAATAGATCTGTTACGTTATTTTATTTTCAACGTATGTATGTTATGCGACTTCTCTTTAGTGCCAAATGTCGTTTTTTCTTCTTCTCTGGGTCAGATTTGATAAGCAAAGTAGCCCTTCTAGTCATATAGAAATCCTATACATCAGAGCACATGCATTGGCGTAGAATAATGTCGCAAATTAAATATAACTAAATGCCCCTATACCTTGAGCCTTTTACTGAGGGCAGCTGCGTTTGGAATGGGGTACTTCTTGAATGTCAAGAGTGCCTCTACTGAACCGATCAGCTGTTTTCGAAGATCCTCGTCAAGTTCCTTCCAAGTCTTTGCCTACATCGCTTCCTTTAGCTCTTCTGCGTGTTGATGAAATGCATCTTGAAGAATGTTCTATGATCATGAGCATAACATTATGAAACCACGCCATTTTTATTTTAAGATTATACATGTATACAAACCAGCGGTACGCGGTCTTTGGCTTCTGACTATGAGGCTTGTGGTTTTTCTGTGCGCGCTTCTAAAGCAAGGTGGATTGCAATGCATCCATGTATGCGTATACGGATACATGATCATGACGGCTTACCGTCTAACTCAGTGCTACGACATCTTCTATAGCGGAAACACGTTCATTTAGCTCCTCCAATTTCAAGATCCGTTCTTCCATTAGACGTATCTGGCTATGAAGTATTGTCTCTTCTCTTTCTGTTTCATGGTCTGCTAGAGCAGTATTTCGCGTTGCCTTCCAACTTCGAGATGACATATTTTAAAGCATGTGCGTGCACATGAACTGTGCATGCGTTGTAAACAGCAAAATGCCTAGAGTTCGTGCTCAGAAAAGAGTGGGGCTATATGCCTGCAATTGTGCAAAATGCAAGAGCAAGTACCGTAATTCTTACTCGACCGTTTGTAGACACCGTAACCTTTACGAGACTGTGGTTGGAGAGGCAGACAAAGACGTTTGTGCGCCAGAAACCAGGGATTGTTTGCAGCTGAATTCCAATCTGGATATGGATCAAACGGATGTTACAATTTCAAGTGATTTATTTACATGTGAGTGGGAAAAGGACTACATGCGCTTGCGCATGGGGCTATACAAATCATGGTTGGGTTATGCATGTACATGTACGTACATGTACATGTACATTTCTGGTACCACATGATTATTGCCACACTTTTTATGTACATATGTATGTTAGTTCCATCTGGGTTGTATAGCATGCGTGCATTGATTCCTTTTAAGGGTTATCCACGTATCACAATATTGCAAAGTGGCATCCTTGATAGCTGATATTGATAATTTTTCTATGTACATGTAGCAAATGAACAGAACTCTAGTGACAGTGATCATGACCTGTTATCGGTGCAAGAGGATTTTTATGTGGAGACACAAGGGTGTTCATCTCAATGTGGTAAGTTATCTCCTCATTTGAATGATTCATCACAACATCTACTGACCACAAGGTTCAGAAAGGTTATCAGATGCATGTTTTGAAGAGTCTGATATTGAATCTTCTGAACCTGAAGATGATTGTTCTGAGCATAGTATGGATTTTGAAACAGATTCTGATAAATCAGAGATATCTTTATGTACTGAGCAAAACAGCACAGAAGATGGGACTGCTGTCATTGATAATTCAGTTGAGATGGAAATACAACTGGATGCGAACAATCATGAATCAAGTACATCTTATAAAAACGTATGGAGATAAGTGCGGGTCCACATTACAATTTACTAAAATGGATTTGTATCATTTTGATTCGAATCTTTTTCAAGTACAAGTTAACTAAGACAGCAATTTTACCTATGTGTGGGCTCATTTCTACTTTACTACAGTTCATTGATCATCCACTTCATAAAATCTTCCCCACAACTTTGGATGGTGTGTTAAGTGTTTTGTCACTGGGCAAAATAGAAGGAACAGTATTTATTGTCTGTCCAAATGATTCATGCAATCAGCTGTGTACAGAAATATCTCTGCCACCTTGCAAGAGATGCTCTCATGTCGCATTTGGTAAAAAATGTGACTATGAGCTAGGATACTATAAAAACATGGCCTTTTTGATAAAAAAAAAATGGGTGCCACACAAAACATTCTACTTTGTGCCACCATCTGCTTGGATTACAAAGTTTTTAAGTGATGAAACATTTAACATGTTGATTACAAAGCCCATGGCCCCTACAGGATTGCCAGATAATGTGATGATGGATATTGCAGATGGAAATATCTGGAAAGAGTTTTCAAAGACTAACCCATCATTTAATGATGATGGTACTCTTGGTATTGGTCTTCTATTAAATGTTGACTGGTTTAATCATAGATTGATCAGGTGCTTACTTAAGTAAGAATTTGCTTACTTAAGTAAGCAATCTTTCGCCCAAGATTACCAAAGCCCACGGATCGCGTATGATATTGAAATGGTGATTTTTGTATTATAGAGGAGTTAAAGTTTTAGCGCCTCGTAACTCTGGTTCAAAAAGAGCTTGCCTTACGAGTACATATGCGTAGAAAAAAAGTTACGCGCTCTAATGATACGACATAGATAGAAACTAGAAAATGCTTTTATTTTATCCGGAACGCCGAAAAACTGCTTCGGCGAGGAGAGAATAACTGCCGGTGTGTATCGAAGCCAAGAAAGCGAGTGGTTTTTGACCCTCATTCACCCCTACGACATGTATTCTAATTATTCGTGCGACATCCCTAACATTGCATGAAATACGTAAAAGTAATAGCCTGGGTACGAGACATATGGCTGCGTAATTTTGTGTGTGAGCAGTATTTTGCAGGTTTTAGCAGTCCTCTGAAAATAAAGAACGTGAAAAAAAAACACATATTAGGTTCGTCCATCGATACGCTGTACTATCGTATGAAAGACTACGTAAGTAAAGTGTGTTATAGGCCTCGTATCGCTTTTAAAAAAATAATAAACGGGTTATTGCACACTGACTTGTTTTCATACATGGCATGGCCATAACTAGAAGAGTGAAGGCAAAATCTACGTACAGTAGTGGTGCAGTATGAGTGGTGATACAGTAGTTTAAATTTGAACCTCTGGAAATACCTTTTAAGCACGAAACCATCGATTTTAGCTTGCTTACTTAAGTATGCGTCACGCGTAACGTAAGTAAGTTCGTACTGATCAATCTATGATTAAGCCTTTTGATCGATCTGAATACAAAGTATCTGCGCTAATGATGAGTGTAAAAAATTTACCAAGAAATGAAAGATTAAAAAAAATATGGACCATGATACTTGGCATTATACCTGGTCCTACAGAGCCAAAGGGAAACATAAATTCTTTCCTTCAGCCTATGGTAAATGATCTGCTTTTATTTTGGAATGGAATACCAATAGTGAATTCAACTCAAAAGATAGTTAAAGCAGCTTTACTTGGTGTTTCATCTGATATGCCAGCACTAAGGAAAGTCTCACAATACTTAGGCCACATAGCTGATTTAGGGTGTTCCCGCTGCAACTTTAGGGCTGAAAGGGATCCCAAAAAGATAGGTGCTTCTGGTAAAATGTCGTACTATACATGTGTTTCAGCATCAGACAGAACAAATGCCCAAGTGCGAGCCCAAGCCATGGAATATCAGTCAGCTGGCTCTTTGACAGTGGCAAAAGAAATTCAGAAAAAGAATGGAGTTCGCTACACTGAGTTAGTTCGCTTACCATACTTTGATATGGTCAAAATGCTAGTAACAGACCCAATGCACACTTTCCTATTAGGTATGGTGTAAAATTGTGCCTTCAAAACATTCCTGAAAGCAAGCTGGTCGAAGTTTATAAACGAATACATGCTATAAGGTTGCCATATGACATTGGAAGATTGCCTTCAAACATAAAAGGTGCTGATGGACTTTCAGGGTTAACCCCAACAATGGAAAAACTTTGCTTGTGTTTATGCCAGACTTTGTTTTTCAAGTTTGCTGCCAGATAAATTCTTTAAGTCTTGGTCTATACTATGTGAAATTGTGGAGGATATCACTAAACCAGTCATGAGTGAAGAAGATATTGAAGCATTGTACAGGCTAATACATGAGCATCAAAAGATTTGCTGCAGCATATGGGAATTGGGCTGTTTCTATAAATTATCATATGCCCTTCATATTTGTGATATTATTAGTGATTATGGACCACCCCATGGTTATTGGTGCAATGCTTATGAACGTATGAATGGTTATCTTAGTGAAATTCCTAACAACGGACGGAATATTGAGTCACAAATAATGGTCAAACTATTGCAGCAGCTTAGTTTCTCTAATTGTGAATTGCCAAACATTCTGGCAAAGACCTCTACAGCATTCAAACCTGTATTGACAACAGATGTGGAGATGGATGCAGATAACTATGATGTGTATCGGTACAAGTTGTGCATTTCACCTGTCTTAGACCGTTTTGAATATCAATGCAATATAGACAGAGGTGAAGTTGATCATTGGCCAATGGAATTCCTACATCCAAGTGAGAGTCGTGTTAAAGTGGACAAAAATATTTACAAGCATATGGAGGAATTTTGCAAAAAAATGTACACTACAGATGGTAATGTTTATGTGAATCCTAGAATTGACAAATTTGGGCGCTGTACAGTGGATGGACAAACGTATTCCTCTGATTTCAATTCTACAGACAGAGGTTCTGTAGTAAAGGCCTTTTTGTGTTAAAAGATAGCAATGAACTTCATCCCTATTTTGGAATCATCAGGTTCTTTTTCAAACTTTGTGTTACTTTGACATATGACACAAGTAATGGTAAAAAGAATGAAGTGTTTGAGAATTCCCTAGCCTGTGTTACGTGGATGTGCTTTAAAACGCCTCAAATGGATAAGACAACTGGGCTTTATATGGTAAATGACACGTTTCATGAACAAGACAGAGTCATGAGCCCTAGAAGATTCTTTAACCGATGTGCTCTTGCACCCACTGGAAGAAAAGGCGTACCATCGTATTTTGTCACTGAACTTCCACGTTAAATTATACATGTATTTTTGTTCAAGTTTGTCCAGTGAATTATTATTAGGCTTCCGAGTCAAACTTCGCCGGTTGCTTTTTTTTTTGCATGGCATCTATGAATAATTTTTACATATTGTGCGCTAACATTTCTGCTACATGTATGGTGCGCGTGCAGGGGAATCGGGAAAAAAGAATTATTGTGAAATCAAAAACATGATTTACTCGTATGGAAAATCAGAGAAAATCATTCACCTGATTTGAAAAATCTTTTTGTCATTTCACATTTGGAAAATCTTTTTCTGATTTCATGAATTCTGTGTAAAATCATTTGCAGAAACAAAAAGTGATTCGACGCGTTTTTTCCCTGTGAGTTTGTACACAAGCCAATGAGTTATGACGTACCGCTAAAAGTGTATATGTTTTAAGTCGCATAGTGTTCGATTGGCTTAAGCTACGATCATGGTTATTAGGTACTTGTGGCGTCGGATAGAGTACAAGTTGTATACCATAAAACAGCGTCAAATATACTACCAAGTGTCGTGTTCAAAAAGAGTAGCGCACATTCCAACGTTGTTCGATTGCAATATTTCGTTGCTAAGCACACCCAGCCATTTCAATATTTCTGGGCGTAGGTTTTTTTTGACCCACGCTTCAATGTATTGAAACAGTAGTGGCGCCGGGGAATGAAATTATTCGCCAACGATCGTTATTAATTTTAATATGGCAACTCCCATTTTGCCAGCAACAGGGCGGGAAGAAGCAAGGCTTTTGTACGCTCTGCTAAAAATCAACACGCAACGCAACGCAATAACTAACTTGACAGATCGATCAGGCAAGGGTACAAGGTGAGCAATGTACCAATACAAAAAATTTATAGCTTCGTTTACTACGGGTCGCGGCGACCGCAACCGTTACCTACGTCGTCGGTCCTTACTTCAAACAGGACAAAGATTAAGACTTACCAAGAATGCAACACAGTAGTAGGGGTGTTTGGCTATGAGATTCTAAAATAACATCTGATTTGTACATATAGTTCAAGAGAAAACACTTAAACCACGAGGGGTTGAAAAATTAAAATTGTTCCGAATAAACGCCGCGGCGTTTATCTGGGATTATACGGTATCCATGTAGAAAAGTGAAACAACTTAAGATACGGTGTAGTTTAAGAACGGAACATAGAAAAAGTTGTGTTGGATGTCTCATATCCCATAGAAACCGATTTCAGTGAAAAAAATTCAACACGGTACCGAATTAAGTCCTAAATATTGAATTTAATTAATTAATTCTTTTTTAACTTGAAAAATTGAAGCCCTAAAAAGTAATAAAATCAGGAAAAAACTTCACTTCAACATTGCAGATAAAAAAGCTCTCTATTAATGCATGGACCACGATATTGCCACTCAATTTGACCGTTAAATCGCAATATACTTCCTCGATGCTGTCCCCCACTTTAGTGTTTTATTTACCAGGCTAAGTGCTTACACGTTAGCAAACTGTAATGTATGATTGTAGTTGTTGTGGGTATGTGATTTGCAAAATTCACTATCTTCTTTTTGCTGGTGTACTAGGACTTAAGTGGATAAAGCGAGTATCAAAGTCTCTAGGGGTTACTATAATGTCTGGCAGCTTGCCTACCATCAGGTAATGTATCTAAAGTGAACTCTTATTTTTAGTTAAAACCAATGGCTGTTTTTTGGTAACTGATCAGTTCAAATTAGGTTGCTCTACATTTAAAATCCATCCTTGAGCTTAATACTATGATATCCTGAGTACTACCCTGTAGCATTAATCATTCAGAAGTTATATTGATTAAAACAGAGAGCAATTAATATATATATATGAAGGGCCATTTTTGTGGAAATATCCCATATCAGTTTCCATGAAAATGGTTTGATTTGAAGTAGATGGCACAAATTGGCCACCAGATTTGACATGGAATTCTGTAGGTCTGGTTGAATTATCCCACTCTTGCAAAGATTATGCTGATGGGCTCCACAGCCACACGCAATTTCATCACCCCTGCTTTCTGGGTACCTACTGGCATAGAACATCGAATGATAATGAAAATTATAAAATTGAACTATGACAATTGATGCAAAAGTTAACTGATTACCAGCTGAATAATTTATTTACTTTTTACATGAACATTTTAAGCGCAGTACCTGGATGCCTCTTGTGACTGTTTATTGGCCTCTACATTTTTACATAACGTGTTATAACAGCACTGCCTGGTCACTTAAAACTATTTTTGTACACCATAACCAGCTGCGCGTCTTTAGACATTAAACCTGTCACATAGCGTAATGATTGCGCATCTTTAGACATTTACAGCTGGTAATCGGTTATTAATTGCACTTACTGTATGGGATTATAGCCATTTTCAGCCGCGACCACACTACAGTGGGGCAATGCTGCCTCTTTTTGGGCACCACAAGTAGCATGTAATTTATACAGCGTATCCCATACTTCAGGTTTATATTTTATAATACTCGGTCCCTAGCCACAACTGATTTAATGACCACTGCTTTCTGAGTACCTGGTGGCATAGTTGCACACCACTGTAAGGTTATGTCCCTCCACAATAAAACCGCTGCACAGTCCTTTGCACTCTTTTTCTCTTTCCCAAATGACCGGAGAGTGTGCCCAGTATACGCAACGCTTTCCTGCACTGGCTTGGCTGAAGGAATTCTTCCTTTTTCACTGCTTCTCATCCTGACCCATTAACTATTAAGCAATCTTACAGATACTACATCTGGAATAATCACTTATGAATCGTTGCATACAGGTCATTGCTTCAGAATTTGCCTTGTTACAATGAAATGGTCATGTTATAAGCCGCCATAAGTGATTGCAGGCTCACAAGTCTGGCTGGTAATTAAACCTTTCTCAGTAAGAGTAAGTTAATAATTCGCAGCCACAAATGGTGACATTGTGTCTAAGAGCAGGGATTTATCTGATATGATGGGTGGGTAGAAGTAACGATAATGTTGGGGTGTGCAAAACAGTTTTGTCGCAATGTTTAGCTGATAGAAAGAGGGGGGGGGGGGACATAGTTGATTGCACAATGCGCTTAATCAATTATGTAATAATTTCAGAAGGACGAGAAATGTAGATGAAAACATTATTTTGATTTTGTGGTTGGCAGTATGTTGAGACTATATTCTAAATGATACTTGTAAAGAACCGTTGTACCATGCTATCGTGACAACGCTATAGACCACCAGAATTATAGCTGGTCTATACTACACTGCAGCAGTATACACTAATATCATGTAACTGATCAACACTTGTGCTGAGGGCTTTAGCACCTCTGACCCTCCTTCCACCTTCTCCAGCGACTCACTTGTTATTTCAACTAAGTACTGGGAAAGAGCATCAGCATTTCCGAACTTCTTCTGACTAGTCCGGTACTGAACAGAGTATTGGTAGGGTTGGAGTGGCAGACTCCAGTGGTTCAGTCTGCCATTCTCGTTTAGGCAATCCAGCTATTCTAGTTCTGTCTGTATTGTGAAGGGACGACCCAGGAGGTATACCCAAAATGTCTGGACAGCATACCCTGGGATAAATTTCCTGTAGTACCCAGTTAATCTGAGGAACATTCTTATGGTGGACTTTGTTGTGGGCACCTGGAACTTCTTCACTGCGTCAACCTTGGATAGCTCAGGCTGCACGAGCCTCTCCCTCACCACATGACTACGGTATGAGCATTGGGACATGGCGAGTGACACTTTCTGCTTGACTGTCAAATCTGCTTCCCGCAGCTTCTGCAGCACTTGTCTAAGGTGTGACAGGTGCTCCTGCCAAGTGTAGCTGAAAATGACCAAATCATCAAGATAAGGCAGCTGCAAAGTCTTGCATTCCTACCAGTAGGCTGTCGATCATCCTTTGAAATGTTGGTGGAGTTCCCTTTAATCCAAAGGGCATCCTACAGAACTGGTGTAGTCCAACGGGAGTTCTGAAGGCCATCTTCGGTTGGGCTGTCTTCACTACTGGGACTTGTCAGTATCCCTTGGTGAGGTCTAATATACTAATGAACCTCGCTTGTCCCAGCTGGTCGAGCAGATGGTCAACACAGGGCATTGGGTAAGCATCCTTAGAAATGCTGTTCAACCTATGGAAATCGATGCAGAAACAGTGTCCCATCATTCTTCATTAGCACTATCGGAGATTGCCAATTACTGAGGATTTTCTATGATGCCATACTTCTCCATTTCCTCCAGCTGCCCTTTACAGTGTCCCGATAGGTGTGAGGTAGACTATATAGTGGTAGCTTCACTGGTTTCACGTCTCCAGTCTCGATCCTGTATTCTACCAGTGCAGTCTTGCCCGGAAGATCGTTCATCACATCTCCAAATTCCACCCTAAATGCATCAAGCTTACCCCTCTGCTTTTGTGTTAGCTGTTTGTTGATCTTTGATTCCTCAGACTCCTCCCTCCACAATGGGATTTCTTCCCCATCTTCCTCCTCTTCAGCTGCTAGACACACAGTTGTACGAGTATTTCATAACTTAATATTTTGACATGGAATATATGCTGCCGCTTCTTCTTGTCACTCATATCAATCTCGTACGTCACCAGTGTCACTTTTGCCTGAACATAATAAGGCCCTTGCCATTTTTCCATAAGCTTGTTGGCCAAGTGGGTAGCAGGATTAGCACCTGGCCTCCCTCCATGAATTCCCTCTTTTTTGAATTCGGATTGTACCATCTTTTCTGCTTCATCTGTGCTTCCTTACTGTTTTCCCTCACCAGCCCCAACATCTTTGAAAGCTTCTACTGCACCATCGAAACGTATGATAATGACACGTTCACCACTACGCTTGCTAGCCTTCCAGGTTTTCTTTCAGGATGTCGAGTGGCCCTCTTACGTGTCATCCATACATCAATTCGAATAGGGAGAATCCTGTAGTGGGCCTGAGGTACTTTTTGGTAGGCAAAGAGTAGATACATGTTTGATAGTAGCTTGACTCAGTCTTTCCCCTCCACTGCTGTCTTGCGAAGCATAGATTTCAATGTCCCATTAAACCTTTCGACCAGACTGTCTGTCTGTGGGTGGTAAGGACTGGTTCTTGTTGGTTGTATGTGCAACAGTCTGTACCACTCAGTCAGTAGTTTGGACGTAATGTTTGTCCCTTGATCCGTTAGGATTTCACTCGTTACACCCACACATGCAAACATAGTCACCAGCTCCTCCGCCCCATGCTCAGTATCAACTGTCTTCATGGGTATTACTTCCGGGTAGTGAGTAACATAATTGCATACCGTACTTGTTTCCTGTGCTACTTCGCGACAGAAGCCTGACAATATCCATTGCAATCCTTGTAAACAGCTCCTTAATCACTGGTAGTGGAACTAAGTGTGCTCGAAGTTTCTTCACTGCAGAATGTTTCTGGCACTGCTCACAGGTTCTGCACCATTCAGCTACGTCCTGGTAAAATGGCGGCCAGTAGAATCTTTGCAAGATTTGTTCAACTATCTTTCTCTTGCTCAAATGCCCTGCAAGAGGTATCTCGTGAGCCAACCTGAGAACAGTCTCTCAATGCTGCATCGGAACAATTAGTGGTTTGATGCCGTACTCCTTCCTCTCATGGGTCCCAATGATGATAAAGCAGACCATCTTCTTCGTAAAACCAGTAGTTTCCAGCTTTTGATGGTTGCCTAGTAGACACTCGTACGGCTTTCAGAGTCTCATCCTCCAGTTTCAGCTTCCTTAAGTCCTTCCCCTTAACTCCCAGGTCGCCATCTCCATCAGTGGTCTCTGCTGCTTCCTCATTCGGAGAATCGATATCCTCCTGTTCAGGTTCCATCACTTTATATCTCTCTAGATCTAACCCATAGTCATTGGGCCCCTCAGGCCCAGAAAGCAACTTATCCTTGACCTTTGTCACAAGCACTGGTGACAAATTTCTGCACGTCACACCAGAGTCATTCTCCTTTTTCATTTTCATTGCACTCTCTTCCTCCTCCCTCTTTTGTTTGGTTTGAGCTCACGTCGTAGCTGCAAACGCCTCATCGGATGAACCAATTCGCACCAGTAGCACTGGCTTTAGGTAGCTTCTTCACCATGGTTGCCTCCACAAGGTAGCTCTTGCCGTCAAGGACCATTTCCACTTTGGCTAGAGGGTAAGAGACATTGTCACCATGCACAAATTGCACTGACACGAATTTAAGAAACTTGTTCCTAGGCGCTAGACTACTGTCCTAGCTGCACCAGTATCTAGAACAATGTCTTTTCCTTCTCTCCCTTCCACATAGCCTGTCTTGCACGGAGGCGAGTGTCCTTCCTTCACTTTGGATTGCTTGGCTCTTCCTCCAAAGAATGTAGCTGCATTCCTCGGGCATCTGTTTGCCACATGGCCTGCCTTGTGACAGTTGTAACATCTGGGTAAGTGGCGCTGTGGGCTCCTATGCTCGGGTTGGGACTACTTTGGACCAGCATCCTTGTCTCTTTCACCAGATTCCTTCGCTGGAGCCTTGTCCCTCAGCTTGAGAAGCCTGATGTCTTGCCTCCTCGTCTGCTCATATTCATCGAGCCACTCCTGAAGGCATGTCTTCAGCTTCCGTTCCACCAGCCAGAATGGAAGCGAGTTCAGGAACAGTTCTATCCCAATATCTGGTGAACCTGGTTGACTGCCTTGTGCTCCTTGAGCCACTTGGTTAATGAGTCCATCATCCTTATAGCAAACTTTCTATTCGTTTCTCCCTTCTTTCGCTTCGACGAACGGAAAAGATTTTCATATGCATCCTCATTGATGTCATACCAAACAAGGACTGCCGTCTTGATTGTGTTGTAATCTGCTGGATCTGATTCTGGCAACACAGCAAAAGTCAATTGAGCTTTTTCTATCAGCTGTGGAGTAAGGTAGTGAGGCCAACATCCCTTGTCCACCTTGTGCGCTGTCATAATCCTTTTGAAGGTCTTGAGATATGACTCAATATCGTCGCGCTCTGTCAGGGTGACAAGCTTCATGCTTAGTTCTGTAGCCCCCTTCCATGCTGAAGCAGACCTCTCTTCTGCAACGATTTGTATTAGCCTATCCATCTGCGGTCTCATTCCCTCTGCCTTCTCTCCTGCTTCTCTTTCACGTTGCATCCTTTCTCAGCTATCTCTCTTACTCGCTGTAAGCGTTCATCTTTTCGTCTCCTCTCTCTTCTGCTATCTATTCTTCTCATTTGAGTCTCTCGCGTTCAATCACCTCTTCTCGTTTTTGCCTATCCTTGATCAACCTTTGCAGCATAAGCGCTTGTTCAGACATTTCACCTGCACGAAACGATCGACCGGAACGGATTGTCATACACTGCGCTCAGCGTGTAAAGTCAGAAAACTGTCTAACGGTTCACTATCCTACCGCTGCCACCAAATGTAGAGAACCGTTATACCGCACTATTGTAACGACGCTGTAGACTACCAGAATTATAGCTAGTCTATACTACACTGCAGCAGTATACACTAATATCATGTAACTGATCAACACTTGTGCTGAGGGCTTTAGCACCTCTGACAATGCTATTCTAGTAGCACAGAAATCGAAATTGAACTTTACAAGAGTTAAAAAGATAAATAAGGTTACTTATAATTGTCGAACAGGTTTTTCATTCAGGTTCGTATTTGTGACATAATTATAATTAGATATTTGTGGACCATGAAGATAATTTTTAAAGACTATTGTATGAGGAAACATTGACAGTTATTCATTTAAGGTGGTGTGAAAATTATTTAATATGAGACATGCTGTTGAAGTAATGTGAGGATGAAGCTGCCTGTAATATACTGCTAGACTTACGCACTACCTTTTTCATCGTTAGAACTGATCTGGGTGCCTCCACCTTGAACCTCTTAGGCTGCACCCTGAGGCATCATGAGTAAGCGCCCATATTGGGCACTACTCACCCTTCTAAGCTTTATGATTAGTTAACCCAGAACAATTGGAACTCCACATCATGAATTGATGTTATCTGTTTAATAGCCCTGCATTCGCATGATGAGGAGCCCATCATTCTCTGGAATGTGTATGGGGCCATATGGCATAACATTAACTGAATGCCTAGCTTGGCTTATTATACTCCACCATTTGTACCTGCAAGTGTTCATTTGTAAGGTCGATCATAGTGATAAACTCCTGTCTATTATCTCACCCCTTCTCTAAGTCATATTCAGAGACAGTGTTAAGCCATTGGAAGTCAGCGCATATGTGTAGGGTTTTACCAGATCACAATACTCATGGAAGCATGTATGCCGGATGTCACAAATTTGATGCGCTCAGACAAGGAACACTTTGAAACACTGGGAAGAGTATTTGCGAGTCAGGATTGAATTTGAAGCAAGCCCAATGTTCCTTTATGCTGCCATCGGTTGAATACTTGGGGGATTGCATATCCAAGGAGGGAGTATGCCCAACACAAAGGAGACACGAGCAATGTCCGAAGCACCAGCTCCAGTAAATGTTCAGCAGGTGAGATCCTTCCTGGGCCTTGTCAACTTTTGTACCTCATTTGGCTAACACTGTAGCTCCACTCTACCAGCTTCTGAAAAAGCTAGAACAATGGAATTGGGGGCCACCCTGGAAGCAAGCTTTCGAGGAGGCAAAGTCTCAGCTCACATACACCAAGATTTTGACTCATTTCGACCCCAGTAAGAAATTCGTGCTGTCTTGGGACGCATCTCCCTTGGGTGCTGTGTGTCTCATCGGTTTCCAGATGGCACAGAGAGACCAATCGCATATGCCTCTGGCTCTCTGGCAGTTGCAGAAAAAAATTATGCTCAAATTGAGAAGAAAGGATTGGCCATCATGTTTTGGAGTTAAGAAATTCCTCAGCTACTTACTAGGAAGAAGGTTCACAGTGTATTCTGATTGCAAGCCATTACAGTATTTATTTTCAGAGTCCCGACCTGTACCTATTATGGCTTCAGCCAGGACCCAGAGATTGGCACTTACTCTGAGTGCATACAATTACTCCATTGAGTTCAGGTCAGGAAGAGCCCAAGGAAATGCAGATGGTCTCAGCCGCCTTCCCCTAAAGGAAACACCAGAGGTGGTTCCCCAACCAGGAGGGATAGTGCTACGGATGGAAAGACTCTCATATTGTAACAGTCCTGTCAATGTCGCTTCTATCAGAACTTGGACTGCGAGAGATCCAATATTGTCCAGGGTATGAAATTTATCCAACAGGGTTGGCCTGAGAAGAAAAACTCAATAGGAGCTTAGGACCTATCAGCAAAAGGAGGAGGAACTCAGTGTGGAAGATGCATGTGTCTTATGGGGTTGTCGAGTAGTGATCCCCCCAGGCGGTTTTGCAGTTGCTGCATGAAGGACATCCAGGAGTGTCTAGAATGAAAGCACTGACTAGAGGAGTTTTTTGGTGGCCAAGGATCGACTCAGATGTGGAAAATATGGTTAAGTCATGCAACACATGTCAAGTGAATAGAAAGGAGGAACCAAAAGTTCCCTTGCACCAGTGGGAGTGTCCAGCAAAACCTTGGTCACGCCTTCATATAGACTTTGCTGGACCATTTCAAGGTAGACAGTTCTTTATCCTAGTGGATGTGCGTTCAAAGTGGCTTGAAGTTGTTCCAGTTTCTTCACAGACATCACAGCAAACAATTCGGGTTCTAAGGAACCTGTTTGCAACTCATGGTCCACCTGAAGTGGTTGTATCGGACAATGGACCAGCCTTTATCACTGAAGAATTTGAGACCTTTCTGAAAGAAAATGGTTGCAAGCACATCAGGTGTGCTCCTTATCATCCTGCAAGTAACGAATTAGCTGAAAGAGGTGTACAAACTTTGAAGGAAGCAATGAAGAAGACAGAGGGAGACATGGAAACTTGTATTGCTCGTTTCCTATTTCAATATAGAATAACCCCACATTCAAAAACAGGACAGTCTCCTGCAGAGCTGTTGTTGGGGTGCCACCCAAGGTCACGTCTCTATCTTATGTTTCCGGATGTGGGTGCAAGAGTGCAAGCTAGACAAGAGCGCCAGAGATGCAGCCACAACCAAAATGTCAAGCAACGTGCCTTCATAGTGGGAGACAAGTGTATGTACGCAACTTTACAGGACCTACTCCAGGGGTTGTAGTGGAACTAGCAGGCCCATTGACCCTGATCATTGAATTAAGTGATGGGAGGAAGGTGAGAAGGCACCTCAATCATGTCAGATGGCGGCAGCAGGAAGGTCTGGGGTGTCCAAAAGCAGCAGAACAAAGCCAGATAAGTGAGGGAGATGACAATTCTGCCAGAACAGAGTCACTTTGAGGTTGAACGCAGACAGGGGGAGCCTGAGGCTGTTACAGAGTCAGATGCAGAAGTGTAACCAGCTAGGGAACTTCAAGACAGTCATACCCCAGTACCCATTGTTACAGCAGAGCACCCTGTTTCAAGAAGATCAAGTCGAACTCGCCATCCACCCGACCGATATGGATGGAAGACCACAAGCTAATCACTGGGAGGAGTGTGAGAACCTAGCTAGACAATGGGCATTGTATGTATAACTTGTAGGTCTGGCCTGGTGCCTGGCAAACCAGTTTGGGTACTAGCAAACCTGGTCTGACTGGTTTTAGGTTATAACTATTTGAAGCAGATGTTATTGTGCATGGGTGAATTTTTTGTTTTTGTATCCTTGGAATTGTAGAGTGATTCGATCCTGTGCGTGTGCGACTGACCACTTTCACTACGAGGATACTACAAGCTTCAGCCTGGAAGTGCAGATTGCTCTCATATACAAGGCAGTACAGAAGGAGAGACTGTGGGTTGTGTGCCATTGCCTACACCTACCTTGCTGCATTGGGGGAAGATATGTGAATCACTTAAAGAAAATGTCGGCAACATGTGATTTGTTATGAGCAGAATAGTACTTGAATCTTGATCCCTCACCATCTGGATCATGGAACAACAGTGAGAAGTAATAAAGAAAAGAAATACATCTTGTTTGAACGTGCAGGCTGCCGGAATCATGTGATTCAAAACGTTATTCAGTGTAATCTTTGTCTCCTGCAATACTTCCAGTTGCATGAACATTAATGCAAAATGTATTCCTGAAACAGGAGTATGCACTTAGTATTATTGTGTTCCTTTATTTTCAATATTTCACCTATTCAGCTCGAATTCATTTATTATTTTGACGCTAAAAATTTGACGCTAAAAATGAAGATGGATTTACTCCTAAGGCTATTCATATATCCCAAGGCATAAAAGGACTCGGCGCTCAAATATAAATGACTCGGATGTTATATTACACAGAGACCCATGGTAATAGAGGACTACTTTGAGTCCATAATCATGCATGACAGGCCGGAAACTGCTTTGAATACTCAGCGATGTGCTTCCAACCTTACCGGGAATAGTATAGAGACTGATGCATATCACAAACATATTTCACTTTGCAAGCTACTACTACACTATATGCCTTATAATGTAGAACAAGAACAGTACAAAATAGATGGATTTTGTGGTTTAGGCTCAAAATCGGATAGCGAATGCATTATAAAACATACTTTGCTGTATTTGTTAAATGCAACTGGGAATTTCTTGAGCGCTGTATTAATGCAATCTTTTAATTAATACACGCTGTTTATATATTCACCAATCACCGAGCGGATGCCATAATGATTGCTATTGTCGTATCTTAGATGCCCAAGTCAATTTTCATCTTTATATGCAGTATTGTATGTGTGTGGTGTGCGAGTGTGCATGTGTGTGAAGGTAATGTGGTTATTAGTGTGGTTTGTAATTAGAGTAATTGTAATAATAGGATTTCAGTGCTTTTATTCTTTATTTGTGTATGTAACAAATGAGTTTGTAGTATGACGTAACTTACATAATGAACTCACGTCATGCACTCCGCCATGATAAGAACAGTGTTTACTTTGGCCAATTTATGATATCCATAGATACGGATGAAAATATGACTGCATACCATTACCAATGTTAATCATACATCAATCTATTTTTGCATTCTCAAAATTATAATAATCAAAGTGAGTACTGAAAAGCATAGATATTATACTGATGGGATTGGAAACGGATCACGTGCTGCCATACACCGTCAATGTAGTATTAATCAACACCTTTGACGTTCCTCAAACTCTGTGTAGCAGCGGCGGATACAGGTTTTAGGGGGGGGGGGCACGGATGGTGGGTGTGGCTGGGGGTGGGGTGGGGTGGGGTCGGCTTCTGGCCCGATACGAAAAGCGGGGGGGGGGGGGAATGCTGTCGGTTTCTGGCCCGATACGAAGGGCGGGGGGGGAGGGGGGGGGGGAGTATGATTGCAATCGGGGGGCCCGCAAGGGTGTAGACTGGGGGGGGGCAGGGGGGGCTTTAGCCCCCACAAATATTTGCTGCTAAGTTATTAGAAGTTATTAATAATCAGTTCAAGCTTTTTAATAGACCTTCTGCACCTTGTATTACGTCATTGTTTACGCACGTCATCGATATTACTTAGCGAACACTGATATGGTCCATATCAGTAGTCGCTAGGTAATGTTTACTTATCGTCGGAAGTAAATATCACGTAGCGATTACTGATATGGACCATATCAGTGTTCGCTACGTAATATCGATGACGTGACGTAAACAAGACGTAGGATACGAGTTGCAGAAGGACTATATACAGACGCATGCGGCAATGCGACACTCGCGCATTACATTTGCGCCACGCCATAACCATATAACATAATCAGTTACATTACAAATAGCATTAAAGGGCACGACAGGCACATTTTACAAAAAAAAAATGCAGCGTTTGATATCTCCACTCTAGGTATATACATGTACATGTAGCATTTTAATTTTATTACTTAGATAAACCAAACATATCAATTCTGCTTTGGTTTCTTCCGATAAACTCATCTGCTATGTCAGTGATTGACAGTTTATCTGTACGATCTTTGTGCACATGTAGAATCATGCACCAGTTAACTCTTTGCTGGCTCATTGTGGTGCGAAGCCATGTTTTTAACCTCCTTAGAGCACTGAAACTTCTTTCAGAAGTCGCGTTAGTCGCAGGTATGAGTAGAATAAGTTTGAGGATCTTAGTCACTTCTGAAAAGTATTCCTTTTGTTCATGTGTCAATGTTTTAATGTACGTAATAATTGACTGCAAGTTAAGCCTCTCAATGCCTGAACTTGATGTCAAAATGCATAACTGCATCGTAAGTCTGTCAGCACTATCAAAATCTGAACCATAAAATTCTATTATCTCTTGGATAAGTGGCTGCTTACTACCATCATCCATAATTAATACAGACTCCAACTTCTGTAGCATCTGATACCCTCGCTGATTGAACCTATCAGTTATCGTTGTTGAAGCTGTATCTAATGCCTGGAAATAAATATGGCGGTAGTGATCCTCTGGAGAAATGTTTTGCTGTTCAGATACACTGCTTCCTACTTCAAATCGTCGAGGGACTTTTCTATGACGAGGAACTTCAGGAGGGCACACAAAATCATTTATGGATCGCCGCTTTTCAACATATTGCCAGAATAAACTTTGAATTGCTCATCTGTTCTTAATGACATTAACGCTGATAGTGTTAGTTGTACAAGTTTCTGCCCTTCGCATGCAGACATAAGTTTCGCTTGAAGTGAGCGTGATAGATTATCAGCCATACACAAAATCTTTCTACCTAATTCAAGAGCAAAGAAGTCAAATTTCTCCATCTGAGAAGCAACTCCAAGTATTCTTGCTTTCATTTCAGTGTCAGTTGTTGCATTTTTAGTTGACTCCCATGTAAGTTGGAGCACTCTGTAGTTTTCAGATATTGAAGCCAATGCTTCCGCCTTAACAGTCCATCTAGTTGGACACAAAACACGAATGCCAGGACTATCATTCGAGATGTCATCCTTAATGGAATTAAAAATTCCTTCTCGTTTTGGCGATTTTTTTATTAGTTTGGTAATCTCATAAACTGTATCCAGACAGTCTCCTATGATTTTTATAGCTTTCAAGGTATCTTGAGTTGCAAGATTCAAGCTATGACCATAGCAATGTGAAAATAGGGCCCTTTTTTCACAACCAGTAATTCTTGTTGCAACACCTGATCGCACACCTGCCATATTACCAGCACCGTCGTAGCATTGACCACGACAGTTGCTGATGTGTAAATTAAAGCGCAACAATGTATCCTGCAATACAGTCATGATGTAGGCTGCATAGGTACGTTCCAAATTGTAGAAACCTAATGTATCCTCATGTACTTCAAGATTATAATCAACGTAACGTAAGCAAAATACCATTTGTTCAGTATTGAATGCATCTGTACATTCGTCAACCATAATTGAGTACCACTTACCAGTCAACTCACCACATATGCTTCTTAGAATAGTCAAAGACATTATCTCCAAAATTTCATTCTGTATGTCTGGGCTTGTGAATTTTATTCAAGAATTTGTGCAAGCCTTCATTATCTTCTGCTCGTAATCTGAGAAGCTGTACAAAATTGGAGTCTAATTCCCCACTTTCGGTTGGATTTGATGTGCATGTCTTTTGATGTCCTCGCAATGCTAGTCCTTGTCTACCTAAAAAGCGGATAGTACCTATAATTACCGACAGCATTTTTTTGTTTTCTACTTTTTCTAATGCATAACTGTCACACAACATCTCTCCAACATCTCTTGTTTTGGATACAAGCATTTGTACTGCTTCACGATGAGCAGCGGTGCACTCGTGTATTTCAAAACGTTCCAATCCTTTTTTCCAATTAAAAAAGCCTTCAGTTGAAAACGCATTGTCTCTATAAGCATTCATTGGTAAACGACGCTTTTCAGCTATCATGCAGTAGTAGCAAAACACTTTATCCGTGCTTTCTTCGTAATGAAGCCATTTGTGTTTTTCATACCATAAGGAGCAAAACGACCGTGTCTGCTGGCCAAACGCTCTTTTGGGAAATGGCTTCAAGATTGGCTGATGCAGGTTCTTTGGCTCCAGAGAAACAGGAACGGTCATTGAAATTGCATTTGAAGATTCCGCTTGACTAATTGATTGAGCTTTATCAAGCGATGGAACAGTCCTATCTTCTACGCTTCCAGCAGCAGGATTGTCGATTTGAAGATGACGACTACCTGTATCCTCGAGGTTATCGTCATGAGCTGATTGAGTTGGAAGTGCACAGCTCTTTGATTTGTGTGTAGCAAGCCAGGAGAGCAACGACATCGTATTCACGAACGTAAACACGCGCACGCAGAAGCAATAACCAGTTAAATTAATAAGAATTTTAATTTATTAATCAAAGTTAATAACTTAGCCTACTACGCCCTTGGCCCACGGTTGTATGCGGCTGGAAACTAGGTCTATAATTAGATCATTTACGGTATTAACACATCATTCTTAAAAAGATGCCTCATTATAGACATCCCATGTTTATAAGGTGATCATGACTCAGCAGAACAAGCAAATCAAAAAATTACAACGAGCCCAAACACTTCACTCCCTTTCCTGGCATGTCCAATAGATGCGCACAATTCACACCCCACATAGATAGCATGCGCATACCGTTTCATAAGGCCACGCGGCACGTAATTAGAAGGAGGGCGTTACTAAATTAGACAACGTGGCCTTTGGTGACCGAGCTGGAAGGTAAGCATACTGCAGCGGTGATCAGGAGGCATGTGGCTATAAGTATTGGCAAACCTGATGTGGCGACATGTTTTCTATCACCACAAACAAGCTGAGCGAATTGCATGAATAATCGACATGTGTTGTGGTTTGTCCCTACATGTATACATGATTGTAGGTATGGATTACCACAACCAACAAGTTCCCATACATTGTAGAGTTTGTGGGCAGAGGCTAACGAAGTACAGGGCAAAGAAGGGCATTAGCTATGAGTGCAAAGTATTCTCAGCTGAGCTGAAAATTGCTTTTCACATCAACACGTCTGGGGATGATGTCAATATTCACCCAGAGATGTTTTGCAAGCAATGTCAGCTCTCAATGCAGAGAACCATCAGTGCCATCGAAAAGGGAGTCCATTACAAATGTGCAGTGATCGTATTTAATTGGCTAAAACATACAAACCAAGAATGCAAGGTAAACAGTACACATATGCTTTAAGTAAACAAACATATGACATCATGGTGCTTAGGTATGTGAGCACTTCCATGCATGCTCAAGTGGACACAAGAGGAGGTCAACAGTTCGTAGAGGTCGTCAGGCAGGCTTCACACCTAATTTACTAATAGCTCATCTTGAGAAGATTGCCCCTCCTCCAGTTCTCTTACGTGAGCCTAGTCCACCTTTGGCAAGCATGAACAACCAGTTGATTTTAAAGGAGCTGAAGTGTGCACTGTGCTCCAACATCCTCTCACAGCCACTGGAACTGCAGTGTGGTGCACTGGTATGTGTCAAGTGCCTCCAGGAGTGGATAGCAGCAACTGGTGCTGTGAACTGTCCCTGCTGCTCAGAGGATGGTCCCTTGGTTCCCTCCCATGTCAGACAAGCACCAGGTGTGATACTCCTCCTGCTACCGGATGTTCTGGTAAATTGTACAGACTGCAGCAGGGATATTAAGGCTGGTGACTATGAAGGGCATGACTGTATACCATCACTTACACCTGAGGAGGAGAAGCAAGCAGCGGGATTGCTGAAGAGGGCCATCTCTACCAGTCCTGACAAAGGCATCATACAACTTCCTACAGGAGGAACAGTTAAGTGAATGTCATTGACTTGTACTGAGGTTACACAATATCTACACACACTTTAGCCAATGACATTCATGCGTGTTACCAGAGCTCACCAAGAAACCACAGCTGCCTGCTCGCGGACTGTAAAGTTGCAATGTTCTCAAATGCAGACAATCCGAGGCATTGTCAGTGGTGGAGAAGCATCTGCACTTATCCAGAAAGAGGTCCTCATCCTTAGCGAGGAAGAGAGGCGATCTTTGCTGGATAAGGCAGGAATCTCATCATCAATTGAGCTTGGGGCAGCTCAGGTATTGGCAATTAAGGCAGGACTTGCCATACCTTGGAATAAACTGAGGCTTCTGAGGCGGTATGTCACATCATACATCAAAGGTACCAATTCTAGCTCACTGCTATTTCAGGTGGCTCAAATCGTCAGGCATCTGTCTGGCTGGTGAGGAAAGGATGCGCCACATTTCCAGCCAAATTGTTGGTGATAACCTCAAGGGAGAGATAGCCCCGTTTTCATTTCCAATTCCATCTGGTGGAGAGGAAATCAAAGGAGCTCCTTTGGTATACATTCCACAGCTGGTGGATAAAGTTGTGCAGCTCTTGGAAGGGAATGAAAGGTAAGACAGGGAAATGGTAAGACAGTGAAATACTAAGGTTGTTAAAACATGGTTGCAGAACTGACAGGCTTACCTGGCATGAAGGGTTTATAGCAGCCAATGAGATCTGGTTGAAGATTGGAGGAGACAAGGGGGGTGGAACATTCAAGATGACCTTTCAGATTGTAAATGTTGCCACACCCAATTCAGTCCATAACACCTGTGTATTCAGCTGTTTTGCGGCTGGTGACAGCGTCACCAATCTCCATGTGGCACTTGATCGCTTTAAAGATCAAGTAGAACATCTACATGGAATGAAGTGGAGGTAAGAGCTCTATACCTAAATCATGTTAAATATACAAGCGCTATAAATTACAGGCAATACACAGTGACGGTGTTTATATGTGGTGACTACGAGTTCCTGTCAAAGATGTATGGCTTGTCAGGAGCCAGTGGTATGCAGTAGTATACTAAATGCAAGCATGATGTGAAATGATGACCATGCAATAGGATGCTACCCTTGCCTATACTGCAAAATTCACAGTGACCAGATGGCCACACCTCTAATCGTTCGAGGGCATGCCAAAAAAAGGTCACTAGAGGATATGTGTGCTGACCACCAGTGCTACGTATCATCAGGCAGTGTTAAAAAGGATGCACAGATGTTCTTTAACTGCATCTCAGAACCTATTTTTGACATCCCTGATTCACAGGTAAATGAATCCAACATTACAATTACTCGAATTACACCATACAGGTCTGCCCACCTGGTCTCCACATCATGTTGGGGATCTTCACGAAGATGTTCCATCTGCTGGAAGCTCTATGCTGTCAACTGGACTTGGAACTAACATATCAAACAACTGATTTCGACTCCTCCAGTTTTTCCAAGTACAGCCAGGCGCTGCAAAGGCTTCCATTGCTCCAAGCAGACCTTGAAACTGCCCAGCATGCACATGAAGTGTTGCAGCAGGTGGCAACATATGTGGCCTTAGTCCACGGAAAAAAAACCCTCTTGCTGTGGATCTTTTGAAGCAATCTGCTGTAAAAAAGAGATCAGTGAAGGCACTTGTAAGTCATTATCCAACATGCACAATTGTATTCAAGTTAGTTATAATAGGAAGCAGAAGTGGCCAAATGCACAGCAAATGTGAAAAGAGGGTACTCTGAAAAAGAAGGGCCCTTTGTCAAGACACTTGACAGTGCACTACAATCATTTGGAGTTCAACGACAGCAGTATTTTGGGGGGGCATTTATTGGCAACCATGTACACAAGGCATTGAAGGTAAAGTGCTATACATGTAGATATGAATAATTCATACCGCTTAAATAATTATTAGGTACCAAACATCCAGACTCTGTGCACATCTATATCTCAGTTGGCACAAGAGAAACTGCCCCACCGATCTGGAGAGGTAGCTGATCAAGTGACTAAGTTAATCTCCGCATTCTCCTTATATGGAAAATGTCACAATATATGTGATCAGAACTTCATTAATGTGACACAAGCACAAGCACTAGACCTGGTAAGTTAACAATGTTCAGTGTACATGTAGGGTTCACTTTATGCTCCATTCTAACTAACTAGGCTATTCAAGAGTTCATGGCCTTTTTCCGAGACACATATCCAGAGGCAACAGTCCCAATTTAAATGCATCTATTAGAGGATCACACTTCACAGTGGGCAAATAGTAATCACGTTGGCTTTGGCCTCCTGGGTGAACAAGGAGCCGAGTCAATCCACCCTACAAAAAATTCTTGCCAAGACTTGCCAAGATTTGTTCCAAATTCTTGCGTGATAAGTGTTCCATTTTAGGGTTCGGGTTAGGGTTAGTATTAAGCATGCTTATCCTATTAAATTGCAGGCATATCACTGTTCTAACTTGTGCAGGGTGAAGAGTTTCAAAAAAGCGATTCCCCGACGAGGCATGCGCGCTAATGCGCTAAGGGGCGTGCCGCTTTATAACTTCTCGGGGGAACGCTTTTTTGAAACTCTTTACCGTGCACAAGTTAGAACAGTGATATGCCTGCAATTTAATAGGATAAGCATGCTTAATACTAACCCTAACCCGAACCCTAAAATGGAACACTTATCACGCAAGAATTTGGAACAAATCTTGGCAAGTCTTGGCAAGAATTTTTTGTAGGGCATGCCAAGTTTAATCAACTTGGCTTGGTATTTGCTCCCATTAAGGACCGGGTGCAGAACCTGAAGTGCATTGTGAAAGAACACTTACTAAGTATTGAGCCACAATTGGTAGCTGCCATCCCTCCTCCGGCTAAGAGAGTATAGCTATGTAATTCAACCTATATACATATCAACATGAAGTCAAATCAATCCTTATTGCGCAAATATTCTCCACCCCTAAAATGACACAAAAATGGTGGATTTTCAAAGGCTTGAAAACTATTTCAGAAAGCATGTCGCCATTAACGTGTACTAGAAAACGATAGTACATTCAACGAACTTTACCGTAATAGTTTCGGCATGTTCCATCTCAGTCACCGACGGTCGTTATCCTTTTTTGAACACACGTGGTCGGTGTTCACCGTGCGTAAGTCAATAGCTTTCGAAGATCCAGAGCCAACAGTTCGCAACGCCAGGGCACGTGATTTATGCCTACAATAAAGGTCAGAGGTGTTTGTCACTGCTAGTATGGCTTTTAGGTGTTGATTACGTTTCATGTACCTCGTGCACAGCTTGTTCTAAAGGACATCGGTTGCTAGGTTCGTTGCTATGGGACTACGTAGCCACTTCAATATTTTGGGGCGTAGGGCCTAGTTTCCACGCGTTCAATGAGAGCAGACCGCCGTGGGCCCGGGATATAGTACAGTAGTAGAGTTCATGCGTGCGGATATCAATAGGCAGCGCAATCGTGCAGCTATATTATAAAATGCGGCCCGAAAAGTTATGAATTTATAAATGGAGGGGGGGAAAGGGGGGGGGGGGCACGTGCCCCGAGTGCCCCCCCCCCCCCCCCCCCCCCCCCCCCCCCCCCTGGATCCGCCGCTGGTGTAGAATGCTAAGTTTCGAGGTTATAAAGCTTGTTTGTTCTTCTTCCGACTGCCTCTGACTGCCCTAGAGGTAAAACATCTTTCCGAAGTGTTCTAGTTCGCGACATATCAAGGCCCGAGTTTCTGTGCTCAAGGAATGCTTTGTGGGCGTGAAAGAGGCGACAGCTTCATCGAATTGGCTTGATTTAAGTAAGATCAGGCAGTTCTCACTGCGACCGATCTAACTCAACATGTTTTGTTTGGATTGTACAGGGGCGGCGGAAGCTGAACTTAAATGGGGGGGGGGGGGGGGGGGGGGGGGCTGAAGTTTGACACGATAATGATTTCATTACAGATTTGCGCGTACACTCATATACACTTGCATGCTGCTCAAAATTTGCCGACGAACAAAGCAATTGGACAGGTAATTAAATCGATGAGTGGCATACTGGCAGGCGTGGCAGCGAATCACATTACTTGAGCCACACCGCTAACGCTTATTCATATTAAAGGTGTATCACAATTATGGGGGGGGGTCTGCCCCCCCCCCCCCCCCCCCCTCCTTCCGCCGCCCCTGTTGTACGTTGGGTGCTCATATAAACGAGGCAAGGAGCCATCTGGACATGTGTGGGGTTGTGGGCGTGCAGCGTGCGCTGCAAACCTCTATTCAATCCCTTTCTATTTCTGCACTGATTGTCTGATCGAACTGGTCCTAAATAACGTACTCTACGCTACCTTTTTGTACTTTTTTGCCCTTCTAAGTATGGTGAAATTGTGGGCGGACTCTTTCTCTGGTATAAGAACTACGAGAGAAACGAGGCTAAAGCTCTCGTTTTGGCTAGGTTTCTCTCCTCACAATTATAGCCAATTGCATGGACTCATTGTCTTTTACCAACAACAGTTTTATCAGAGATAATATATATCTCTGGTTTTATATAGCACAATCAGTAACGAGTCGCTCGATTCCGTATAACATCTATGGTAAAAGAACGGAAAACGGGTAAAGGAATTACAATCGCTTAATGTCTACTTTCGCCCTGGAACATGGCCAGCGCAATTTTATTCCGGAATGAAAAGTCCGCCTTAAGCGATAAGCATACATCTATTTGAGCGAATACACATTTCTGACGAGCGAAGTAGGGAGAAGTTCAGGCAGCATCTGAGCCACTGCTAAAATAAATGGCTTGTCATATTTCTCGTCAAGGAGTGAGGCTGTATAGTCTCATATAGACGTTGGTTAGCAGTATAGAGCTATTTCATCGCGTCACTTAATAGCATTCATCTTCTAATTAGTCCGCCATATTGGTGCTCGTTTACAATGGAGAAGTATGGGCTTATGCTTAGTTTTGGTACGTAACATTACTTCAGAGTGTCGTTTAAATATATATTGTTGTGGTCTAACACATGACTAACATTTGTAAAAATAAGATTTTTCGGAGCGTAAGTTATACGCATCAAAAGTACCAAAATAAAAAATCGAAATAACGTTTGTGCCCTAAATCCTGTCAAAAAATATTTAAAGGTGATACATGCATACATATATATTGATCAAAATAAAAAAGAGATTACGAATAAGTTTCTCGTCTTTTCACATTGAAAACCGTTCGTTTTAGCGTGAAGTCTCCATTCGATTTTTTTTCTCATTCGATGGCAAACAATCAATTAATCCTGCTATATGCGTGCTGCTCAACTTGTTTTGACGATGCCATTATATTGCATGCATCGTCCATTCCCATGCATTGATGAACTACTGAGACATATACAGTTCCTGATAGTATTTACCCAAATCTGTCTACATACTCATTCATGCAGGATGTGGACATCCAGTCTCCTGTATGTGGATGTAAATGTTTAAGTTAGTGACCAGTCAAAGTGATTCCGAGGGAAGTAAACAGGTACACAGAATCACTGGTTCCACAGTTATGATACTTGCTCAGGGATACCTATTTTCCTAAAGGATGCCAAGTTTCCTAGGAAAATTGGAGTGGGGGTGCCAAAATTCCTAGGAAAAATGGCACGGGGGTGAGAATGTTTCAGGGATTCCATTTTTCCTGTGACACTAGCAGCTTGCATGGGCATTTCATATATGCCTTTGCCCTCTCATAACATTATACATACAGCTTAGATAACCATGTAAAATTAGCCATTTCTCTTAGGAATTTTGGAACCCCTCACATTCTTAAATAATAATGGAAATCTAGAATAAAACGGTACAATTAAATTCAGAATATTTACTGACCTTCTGGCACACAAGAAAGCAGAGGACCATTTCAAGGCTTTTAATGGCTGTTATGTATTTTCTAAATGTATGCACGCAAAAATAGAAATGTTTGATTTAATGAACTGAAGTATTAAGAATGAGCAGCTGATAGTGACACACAACACATGGATGTTACACTGTTTCAAAATGTTTGTTGAAGTTAGTTATGTATATGCCTTAATCTTGATGCAAGCCAAGGTTAGTTTCCTGTGGTGAATGCTTGAGTCATTTGAATCATTTGGCATATATATATATACATATATATATATGGGACAGTGTCCAGCAGAATCACCCTTCTGGCTATTTTTTCAAGTTTTCAAATTTTTTGATTTTCCTTGAACACCCATGAGCTTCTGTCAAATGGTCCTTACGCATCCTAAATCGGACTATCCATCACAAAGTTATTAGGCACTGAATTTATAATTAGCCATACATTTCAATGCGAGCGTTACTTTTCTTTTGCTTGTTCTGGAAATTTTGAAAAAGTACCATAAGGGTGATTTAGCTGGACACTGTCTGTCCCATATATATGTATATATATAATATATATATATGGGACAGTGTCCAGCAGAATCACCCTTCTGGCTAGTTTTTCAAGTTTTCAAATTTTTTGATTTTCTTTGAACACCCATGAGCTTCTGTCAAATGGTCCTTACGCATCCTAAATCGGACTATCCATCACAAAGTTATTAGGCACTGAATTTATAATTAGTCATACATTTCAATGCGAGCGTTACTTTTCTTTTGCTTGTTCTGGAAATTTTGAAAAAGTACCATAAGGGTGATTTAGCTGGACACTGTCCCATATATATATATATATATAGAAAGAGATAGTTGTATTAAGCAATGATGCTGCTGATGCTATGACCTCCAATTCCGTAGCCCAAGTGCTCAGAGTCTGCATCCTTTTGATCGTTTCATATAGCTTATAATAGAGTCATCTAGCTGGGGACCCAAGGGATGGCTAACTTTGCATGGATCTGTTGATTCATGGATCATGTATACGTTGTGATCAGCAGATGCAGTTCTTCATCCTGTTACAGCTAGAGAAATAGACTGAAAGAAACAATCTCTATCTGCATGCAGCAATCCTAGCTGTTGATAATGGGCAGTGTGACACATTAATCATTGATGGCTGTGTCAAGTAAGAGTGATTCACACAGATTAATGTCAACCCTATAGAAGAGTACATCTCTCCTGTTGCCACTTACTGCAAACTGGCTGGTAGTTGATAAAATCATTATGCTCTCTTTGGTAATCTCTAAAACCTGCGATAATATGCATGCTGCTGTTACATTGTTTTCCATATTCTAGTAACCCTTAATTCAATGGTAAAATCCTTATCAGAACAAAAACTTCTTTTATTTCTGGCCCATGCAGTCACACAATTCATCCATGTCATAAGGACTCATCAGAAAATAAATGTTCCCCAAGCATATACATGAACAGGCTTCAACTTGGCATTGGTGCATGGATCTGCTCGATCCACACTTTAATATGCACGGATGACTCGATACAGCTGCCCCATCTTGCACTTTGCTCTTTTGCAAATGGCGCACTTGTTTTGTTTCTTTGCTTGGGTCTTCCATGTGCGATGTAGTTTACAGTTATATCCTATACATCCTTTTCGTCTTCTGCCCTCTTTTCCATCGTCTCTCTACAATCACACTAGTAATCAACGTTTGTCGCCTCAAACACGAGGGTACCGAAAATCCTAAAGCCGGGATGCCAAAAATACCGCCGCAGGAAATTTGAAATGCATGGGGTGGCAAAAATCCTATAGGATATTTGGAACAGGGTGCCAATTATCCCATGAGACTGGACGTTACAAATACATACTAGGCCAGTCTGTAAATACCTAATACTTTTTGTAAGGAAAGAAACATATATAGACATCATGAGCCATGTACCAGTCTGAGCGCACAAATGTCAATGAAATAGTTGCTGTCCATGGATATTTACATACTGATTGCAGACATGCACTATATTGTTAATTAATTCAATTTCATTGCATCATGCATTCGTGCGGGCCGGAAAAGGACTTAATCCGGTTTAGCGGGAATAAAATGCGAGGCATGCACTCTCTTGCATGCAACATGAAGTGATAATCTAAACGATGATTTATGTATGGTTAGCAGTTCTATCCGCTTCAGTGATCAGTAATGCGGCACCGCTTGAGCGGGACCAAGGTGAATGCTATGACTACATGCACGCATCGTCGTGTCAATTATATGTATACTTGGTTGATACACCCCGCATGCAGAATTATTCGATCAGTCCAATGGCGCCGGCGGTCTGCAGAGCGTGGTAGAGGGATCGCTGTATGATGAAATATTAAGAAACAGCCCTCAAAATGGTAAGACAGATCTGTATTCATGCATGCATAACTGCAACGCATTTACGAAAACGTTTATTCGTTTCGTCATAAATTTTGCATGACACGTTGTTTTTATTTTGTGGACAGTTGAAGTACTTGGGGCGACTCCAGCTTCAACTAGACAAGAGCCTTTATATTCGGAGCCCAGGAAGGACCGTGCTAAGCCGCCCAACCGCATCCAACCCAATAAGCCCCTATCAAATCCCTCAAACGAACCAGGGCCAAATCCGCCAAACAAACTTGGGGCGTCTCCTCCAACTCAGCAAGATCCTATATATTCGGAGCCTTGGGAAGGCCGTGCTAAGCCGCCCAACCGCATCCAACCCAATAAGCCCCTATCAAATCCCTCAAACGAACCAGGGCCAAATCCGCCAAATAAACTTGGGACGTCTCCTCCAACTCAGCAAGATCCTATATATTCGGAGCCCTGGGAAGGCCGTGCTAAGCCGCCCAACCGCATCCAACCCAATAAGCCCCTATCAAATCCCTCAAACGAACCAGGGCCAAATCCGCCAAACAAACTTGGGGCGTCTCCTCCAACTCAGCAAGATCCTATATATTCGGAGCCCTGGGAAGGCCGTGCTAAGCCGTCCAACCGCATCCGACCCAATAAGCCCCTATCAAATCCCTCAAACGAACCAGGGCCAAATCCGCCAAACAAACTTGGGGCGTCTCCTCCAACTCAGCAAGATCCTATATATTCGGAGCCCTGGGAAGGCCGTGCTAAGCCGCCCAACCGCATCCAACCCAATAAGCCCCTATCAAATCCCTCAAACGAACCAGGGCCAAATCCGCCAAACAAACTTGGGGCATCTCCTCCAACTCAGCAAGATCCTACATATTCGGAGCCCTGGGAAGGCCGTGCTAAGCTACCCAACCGCATTCAACCCAATAAGCCCCTATCAAATCCCTCAAACGAACCAGGGCCAAATCCGCCAAACAAACTTGGGGCATCTCCTCCAACTCAGCAAGATCCTACATATTCGGAGCCCTGGGAAGGCCGTGCTAAGCTGCCCAACCGCATCCAACCCAATAAGCCCCTATCAAATCCCTCAAACGAACCAGGGCCGAATCCACCAAACAAACTTGGGGCGTCTCCTCCAACTCAACAAGATCCTATATATTCGGAACCCTGGGAAGGCCGTGCTAAGCCGCCCAACCGCATCCAACCCAATAAGCCCCTATCAAATCCCTCAAACGAACCAGGGCCAAATCCGCCAAACAAACTTGGGGCGTCTCCTCCAACTCAGCAAGATCCTATATATTCGGAGCCCTGGGAAGGCCGTGCTAAGCCGCCCAACCGCATCCAACCCAATAAGCCCCTATCAAATCCCTCAAACGAACCAGGGCCAAATCCGCCAAACAAACTTGGGACGTCTCCTCCAACTCAGCAAGATCCTATATATTCGGAGCCCTGGGAAGGCCGTGCTAAGCCGTCCAACCGCATCCGACCCAATAAGCCCCTATCAAATCCCTCAAACGAACCAGGGCCAAATCCGCCAAACAAACTTGGGGCATCTCCTCCATCTCAGCAAGATCCTACATATTCGGAGCCCTGGGAAGGCCGTGCTAAGCTACCCAACCGCATCCAACCCAATAAGCCCCTATCAAATCCCTCAAACGAACCAGGGCCAAATCCGCCAAACAAACTTGGGGCGTCTCCTCCAACTCAACAAGATCCTATATATTCGGAACCCTGGGAAGGCCGTGCTAAGCCGCCCAACCGCATCCAACCCAATAAGCCCCTATCAAATCCCTCAAACGAACCAGGGCCAAATCCGCCAAACAAACTTGGGGCGTCTCCTCCAACTCAGCAAGATCCTATATATTCGGAGCCCTGGGAAGGCCGTGCTAAGCCGCCCAACCGCATCCAACCCAATAAGCCGCTACCACCTGTAATATAATTAGATAATTGAGTGAGCACACGAGAAATTAGATTAGGACTGGGAACGAGTTAACTAGCGTGTTCATTTTGTTGGTGCGTGATTGTACCTTGCGTAGCTGAATCCATTGTCAATCCTGTCAGATCGCTCTAGCGAGTTGTCATAGAGTCGGGGACCAAACATTACATGGTGTCAGAAGGGATATTTTCAACATGGAACACTTGAAACCACCCACAGAAATGGTCTTCTCGACGGGCGATGGTTCATCGATTGCAGGGAAATGGAGGTGCTGGCGACAAACAATGAAGCTGTACCTTAACCTCAGTATCCTGGACAAGTCGGAGAAAGAAAAGTGCGCAGTATTCTTATATGTTATCGGAAGTACAGGCCGAGACATACCAACTCTATGGTGTTCACGAACGACGAGAAGGACAAGATAGATGTTCTCTTCAAGAAGTTTGAATACTACTGCAAGCCAAAGCAAAATGTAGCGGTAGAGCGCTACAAATTTAACTCGAGGCTCCAGGAAAAAAGCGAAACAATCGACCAATTCGTCACAGCCCTACAATTGCTAGCAAAGGAATGCCACTTCAAAGAGCTGCAAGATGAGCTACCATAAAGTACCACGAATAAGCCCCCTCCGCCCCCAACCCGAGCAAAAAGTAGCTTGTTTTTTAAACGAGCGTATCTCTGTAACCATAAGCGCTGGGACTAAACTATTTCAAACCCTAATAAAACAACCATTTGTATCTCAAAAAAACACTTTCGATGTCTGTCTATTTTACCTGATTCGTCGTAGCAACTTCTCATAATTACTGTGGTTTAGCGCCGTCATATTTCTTGAACCGTAAATCTCCAAGCGAATGTGAGTATTGGATACGAAGCAAGAAACATTTCTAAACACATGCAAGATACTTTTGATGAAGAATGCATCGTTACTGAAACTCACACTCTCGCCCCGCCATTTTGGTTATACAAAACTACCTAAAATCCTGGTTCCGAACCACGAGTCCTCCAGAACGAGCTACACAAGAGATCGATGCGACAAAAACAATCGTACACAGCGTTGATGTGGTTAGTTGCGTTTTGATATGGACAAAATATAGTGTTATAGTATTAACAGCATTCATTATTCAATTTTTTCGTCTTCGCGTTGGTGCTTAAGCATTTACCGTTTGCTATGAGTTCGAATAGAAAATCGTACACCATCCAACATAAACTACAGGTACTTAAGTGGCATCACGCCAATGAAGGTAATGGTCATGCTACAGCCAATCATTTTGGTTTGGACAGAAAAGTGATAAGTTGGTTGAAAAAGGAAGATGTTTTTAAAAAACAGAGATGCATGTCACATGAGGTGTTAAGAGATGATGTATGTGTACGCGCATGCGCGTACGGTTGTTCTTGATTTCTTGTGTGTACGCTACGTGTGGTGCGCGTCAGCTGTGCTGTTATCAAAAAGCATCCTGTTGCTTGGTACCTTGTCACGGGGATAGGGCTGCGTAACATGGTGTCAGAAGTGGGATATCTGTAAAGAAATGGAGAAACAGTTGATTTCAGAGCCCATTGGGGAAGTGGACCTCAGCAGCCATTGGATACGTTTCAAAAAGGGAGTTTACACAGTTCCTGACAGCAACGGAGAAAGGAAGTGCAAGTGAACAGGTGAAGCTGGCTATATTCCTTAGGACAGTGGGCCCCCCGGGTGAACGATTTGTACGAAACGATGCCCTTCGCTGAGGGAGAGGATCGAGCGAAGTGGTCAGTGGTGTGTGGGAAATTGGACAGTTGGTGCGCTAGAAGAACAAGTAAGCACGTGAGACACGACAGGAGGGGAACAGCGTAGATCAGTTTGTAACGGAAATTTGCAAGCAAGTTAAGGATTGTGAATTCGGGGATCTTAGGGACGATTTAATGCTTCACGTTTTGATTCGAGGCGTGGAGAGTGAGAGAATGCGGAGACGGTTATTTGAGACTGAAAACCTAGACCTGGAAAAAGCAATAAGAATGTGTCAAGCTATGGAAGCCACTGCAGCAGACATGCAGTCTTTGGGGGTAAAGACAGAGTTGGGGGAAAAGGTGGCAGCCATTGATTCCAGGAATAGAAAAGGGAAAGGAGGTAGTGCAGGATCTGGAAAGAGAGAGCCACAGAAAGAGGGAGCACAGAGCCATGGGCAGGTATGTGAAACGGGTGGTACCCGCTGCTCACGCTGTGGTCTGAGTCATCCACCAAGACGTTGTCCTGCATATGGTCAACAGGGCAAAGGATGTTTGGCCTATAACCATTTTGCAAGAATGTGCAAGAAACGCGGAGCGGTACATCTAGTGGAGGAAAGCCCAAACCTCACAGACTCAGGGGAAGAGGTGTTGTTAATAACAGTAAAGAAAGTGGGAAAGAAACTTCTCGCTAAAGTGCCGTTCAGACGAAGAGATTCAAGCTGTGACCTAGAGATTGACTGTCAGACACAGCAGCATCCTGCAATGTGTTGACCATGGCTGATTATGAAAAGCTGGGATGTCCACCAGTTGAGACTAGTGGAACCAACCTCACAATGTATGATGGGTCAGTGAAGAAGTCGTTGGGCCGTTATCAAACTCAAGTGCTAAACCGACAAGGGAGGCCAACAGACCTTGAGTTTGAACTCTTGGAGACCAAGCATCATACTTTGTTGTCTTTGGACTCCTGTTTGGGTCTACAGCTACTGTCTTATGAGTCTGAATCTGTCTGTTTAATAGAAGCTTCACAAGGCCTGACCAAGGATGCCATATTGAGCAGTTACCAAGATGTCTTTAGGGGTACTGGCTGTTTGCCTGGTGAATACGAAATTGAGCTGGAGGAGGGGGTGCCCTCAGTACAGAACAGACCCAGAAGAATTCCACATGTGATGAAAAAGGCAGTGGAAAGCAAACTAGCGGAAATGGAAGAAGAGGGTTGGATTGCCAAGGTGGATGGGCCATCTGAGTGGATAAGTAATCTCACCGCAATCTGGAAAGCAGATAAAGCCCAAGTGAGAATATGTTTGGACCCCCGAGATTTAAATAAGGCCATCAAGCGAAGCCACTTTAACATGCCAGTCTTGGAGGATGTCTTACCTGCTCTAAAGGAGGCAAGAGTATTCAGTTTGCTCGATGTCAAAGATGGTTTTATGCACGTGAAACTCGGTGATCGGTCCAGTTTCTTAACTACGTTCTGGGGTCCAAAAGGAAGATATCGTTGGTTGAGGATGCCATTTGGAATCTCGTCAGCCCCAGAAGAGTTCCAGCGGCGGCTCCAGGCAGCACTTCATGGAATTGAGGGTGTGGCAGTCGTCGCAGACGATGTTCTGGTCTTTGGTGGTGGGAAAACAGATGAAGAAGCCCGACAAAGGCATGATGAGGCGCTTGTGCAGTTGTTGATGAGAGCTCGATAAACCAATATCAAGTTTAATAAAGAGAAGATGAGACTTCATAAGTCTGAGCTGCAGTACATTGGCCACCGGATTTCAAGCAAAGGAGTGAGTCCGGACCCTGCCAAGATTAAAGCTATTCAACAGATGGCCGCCCCAAAGTCAGTGACAGACGTGAGACGGTTCCTAGGAATGTGCAATTATCTAGCCAAGTTTATCCCTAACCTGTCTGCAACCAGCGAACCCTTACGTCGCCTAACTGAAAAGGACATTGAGTTCCAGTGGGGATTAGAAGAACAAGCAGCTTTTGAAAGGCTCAAGGACATGATTTGCAAGGATCAAATCTTAGCGTTTTATGACGTCAGTAAGCCCGTGGTCATCCAGTGCGATGCCAGTACAGAGGGGCTGGGGGCTACTTTGTTGCAGGGAGGGCCACCAGTGGCTTTGGTGTCCAGATCGTTGACCAAAGCAGAGAAGAACTATGTGGCCCTGGAGTTAGAATGTCTAGCTATCGCCTTTGCCTGTAGCAAATTTGATCAGTACATATATGGGAAAAAGGTTAAAGTGGAAACAGACCATAAGCCCCTGGAAGTTATCACCAAGAAATCCATATTAGCAGCTCCTAGACGGTTGCAGCGCATGCTTCTGGCATTACAGAGATATGACATTGAAGTGGTTTATCGACCTGGAGAGCAGCAGGTGATTGCGGACGTTCTGTCCAGGTTGCCGACTACTGAGTCACCAGCTGTAGAGGATGAGGACCTAACCCTGCAAGGGATCATGGCTATCCACGTTTGTGGGGATGACTACTCCAGTGAGTTAGAGGCTGTTGAGGAGAGAGACTTTGTGCGGGTGAAGGATGAGAGGTTGATAGAGGTGAAGAGGGCAGCGGTCACAGATTCAGAACAGATGGCACTTAGCCAGGTGATTAAGCAAGGTTGGCCAGCTCATTGGAGGGAACTACCAGAGGCTGTCAGGAAATACTGGAATTTTAGGGAGCTATTGGTGGTGCGTGATGGTATCATCTTCGAAGGAGATCAAGTAGTAGTACCAGAAGGTCTTAGAGAGAACTACTTGCAGAAATTGCACGCAAGTCACATGGGCAGTGAATCAACCTTGAGACGAGCACGCGACGCTGTCTACTGGCCAGAGATGGCTGAGGACATATACAGAGTCACTAAACAGTGCCCCATCTGTGAGGACAGTCCCGCCCAACCAAGAGGCAAATTATTGGCACATGATATTCCAAAACAGCTTTGGAGCAAAGTGGGGATGGATCTGTTAAGTGCAAGGGAAAGGAGTTCCTCATAATGGTCGACTATCTGATGGATTTCTTTGAGGTGTCAGAACTACCAAACACTTTAGCCTCTACTGTCGTTGGAGCAACCAAACGAAATTTCGCCAGACATGGGATTCCCCTAGTGGTTCATACGGATGGAGGCCCCCAGTTCATGTCGCACGAATTTCGATCTTTTGCCAAGGCATGGGAATTTCAGC
Organism: Eunapius fragilis; assembly: GCA_963681505.1. Classification (NCBI taxonomy): domain Eukaryota; kingdom Metazoa; phylum Porifera; class Demospongiae; order Spongillida; family Spongillidae; genus Eunapius; species Eunapius fragilis. The sequence goes on along the minus strand of OY811981.1, from coordinate 4,641,831 downwards.
AAACAGTCTCATCACCCTATAACAGCCAATCCAACGGGAAAGCTGAATCGGCTGTTAAGATCGCAAAGCGTTTGTTCAAGAGAAGTCGAGATCCCTACCTAGCCCTGCTGGAGTGGAGAAACACTCCCACTGCCGGTTTGGACACAAGTCCGAGCCAGCGTTTATTTGCACGCCAAACAAGGGGAGCGATTACCAGCAGTGAGGCTAAACTAGCAGCGAAATTGCCACAAGGAACCTGGGAGAAGAAGGTCCACAAGCAAGCCCAAATCCGATTGTATCGAAGTGGTAAAGGGTCTATGTTCGCACCGCTAAGGAAAGGGGAACCCGTACTGGTGCAAGACCTGAGGGCCAGGAAAACACAGTGGATGAGAGGAAAGTGCGAGGGGCAGCTCTCAAAGAACTCCTATACAGTGGAAGTCGATGGACAACTCTTGCATCGGAATCGACAGTTCGTCAAGCCCTCGTGGAACTTGCCACCGCCGGATTTGGGGTGTCCAGAACCAGAGTTAGACCAGTTACCTGACCAGTCCAAAGATATTCCCAAGGACCGGGAACTGCCCAGTCCAGTGGGCCCAGTGCCATCCATGGCAGTACCCAATGCAGTACCCAAATTGAAAAAACCAGGACCCAGCAGTGTGCCAAAGGTGCCCAAACAGAAAGCACCCCCTGATCAAGAACCACCCACTGGGGTTCCTGAGCCAAGGGTCACCACTACCCAGTCTGGGAGGATCAACAAGAAGCCTGAACGTTTTGTTGAACAATGTTAACTTAAGTGGGGGGGGGGATGTTAAGAGATGATGTATGTGTACGCGCATGCGCATACGGTTGTTCTTGATTTCTTGTGTGTACGCTACGTGTGGTGCGCGTCAGCTGTGCCGTTATCAAAAAGCATTCTGTTGCTTGGTACCTTGTCACTGGGATAGGGCTGCGTAACATGAGGCACATCAGTCTTTCAAGCAAAGGTAAGTATGTTGCGTTGGATGCAGCAGTACTTGAATATCTCGCAGAGGAACGAGCGCCGGACATCCTGTAAGCAATAAGCAATTAATGGCTAAAGCATTACAGCTTGCGCCTCAAATGAACATCCCGCCAACATTCAAGGCATCGAGCATGTGGTTAAAACGTTGGAAAGGGCGCAATAGAGTTTCTTTGCGGTGTGCCACCAATGACTCTCAGATGACTATTTGGATGTTCTGCGTGCATTTCAATTGATCTGAGATCGAAGCATGGCTATTCTTCAGAGCGTATAATAAATATGGATCAAACTATGTGTCGATTCGACATGGCTCCCAACAAAACCAACAGTGCAATTGGCACCAAATCAATCAGAATTACCACAACAAAATCCACTAAGAAAGGGTTTACTGTTGCTCTAGCTGCAAATGGGGCAGGGGAAAAGCTACTGGCATTGATTATTTTTAAGGAAAAGGGCAGAAAGTTGGGCCCGAGGGTAAGCAAGTCTCTCAGTTTCCCCGCCAATGCATGGGTTACAGCCACCACAAACGGTTGGATGACTTCACCAATGTACAACTGGTGGTTGAATAACTTGTATGGTTATGATCAACAAAGACGTCTGCTGATAGTGGATAAATACAAGTCACACACAGTAGAAGATAACATGAGAACTGTGAAAATAAACTGCAATAGTGATCTTCTATTCATTCCAGCTGGATGCACACCGCTAGTTCAGCCAATGGACGTTTCCATAAACCGTCCTTTCAAAAACAAAATGCAAGAGATTTGGGTAGCCTGGTTCTCAACTCACACTGAGCAAACTACACAAGGAAACTTGAAGAAACCTACAAGGCAACGTGTAATAGACTTGGTGTCCGCTGCATGGGAGAACGTAAATCCTCAAACCATTGTCCAGTCTTTTATGCTTTGTGGTATCACTGCACATATTGATGGATATGATAATGATAAAATGTTCCAACACATTCCTCAGCAGTTATGGAAGAAGTAGACAATGGTGATCATGAAGAGGAAGAAGTGGATGAAGATGGTAGTGAAGATGATGACAACGGAATGGTAACAGGGGATGACTTTGACGGATTTGAATCCAATGTTGAAGATCCATTTTATGATTGTTAACTAACTAAAATGTAGCTTGTCTTGTCCATTTTCTTAATGTATCTGCACAACACATAATTAACCATCCATCTAATTTGCATGTATTTGAGACAGAAGACAGTCAAGCTTTGACACGAGGTGTTTGGGTCCTGAGAAGTTATACATACAGGGAACTTCCAAGCCTTTGCCCTTCCGCCTTCGTCCAATGATAATACAAGTCCCAGCAGTGCCTTCTCTTTGCAAAAAGTAGTAAACTACTCTTGCCATATCTCGAGGAAGATGTCCGACTATTAGACCAGACTTCTGTACTGAAACAGCCGTTCTATCGTGTTCATTTCATTCTTCCCGAAGTACTTGCAGCTCTTCTCCTACAACCGGAACCCAAAATCTTTGTATAGACCTTATTCGACCGCAAATATGAATATATTCTTGTGTGACATGCATGTGACATATATTGGAAAGGCGTCGCCGTTAATGAGATACACGAATATGTCGGATTCGTTTAAGCAGCTTGATACGCACTGGCGGACGGAGGAGGGGGGTTGGGGGGGTTGCAACCCCCCCTTTCCTCCTATTACATAATACGCAAAATGCGGCATAAGTAAAAAAAACTCGTACTTTTTTCATGCATTTTAGCACACCGAATTAACGTTTTCAAACGCTTCCGCGCTTCGCGCGGGAGGGGGCACATCCCCCTCCCGCACCCTCCCCCTTTTGGTGATCCCCCTCCACTACAACCCCCCCTTTCTTTAAATCCTGCGTCCGCCACTGATACGGTGGGAAAGTTACGCTATAAAGAGAAGCTTGGTGTGCTAGGGGTAACCACGGACCCATACAGACTTCAAAAGATGTTTGGCCGGCCCACAAAGTGTTTTCTTCGAGGCATATTCACAAGGGCTGTGTAAATCATGACAGCGCAAACTCCGCAATTGAGGCGCAGAATCTCAACAACCCTACACCGTGTTAACATGCTTTATATCTCAATACACCCACCAGACACCACTACACGTGGATTCTGCTTGGCACTACCGTTTCGTGTTCTATCTTGACACAAAATGGTTTACAGTAGAAGTCATTAAATTGCTTTGTCTTGATTATGTTATAAATGAAAAAAAACGAGGTGAAGTCAGATCAGTCCTATTACACCCACGGTATGATAGAGAGCTTATTTATGTCGCTGATGTTGCTTTTAACCCTTATCACGGAGGACCAAATGGATTACAAGATTGAGGAACGGCAAACTATAACCTCGCACCACGCGGATCACCAAATCCATAGAAAAGAACGGAACCAACCTTGTATGAAAGTTTTTGGCCTTGAAAAGTGATCGCTGATAGTTCCTGAACTCACTCGCCTTTAGAGAACTTCGTGTCACGTGATGTAATTGAACCAATATTGGGACGAGCGTGTGACATTTATATTTCATATTGCGGTCGAATAAGCAGTGGCGGAGCTAGGGGGGGGGGGGGCTGGAGGGGGCTTGGCCCCCCCTGCAGTTTCAGCTTGTACAGTGACGTCAACGCTTGGCCCCCCCAATATGTGTATGCACACGTACATGTTTTTAGCAGCCTGTGTGCCTCCAATCCTCTAATAGCTATGTCGAACGCGTCACTCCTCTCTTGATTAATACTGCCTTCCGTAAGGGGTTAAAAATATTTACGTCACAATGACGCCAAATTTTTCCTAAAATAGACTTAAATAGTTTGGACAAGCCATGGCTTCGTCCAAGGCTCCCTGCATGCAAGGTGCACGTACATTACTATCGTTAATTAAGTTTGGATTTACCTGTACGGCGAAGATAAAAGAGCCAGAGTAACTTAGCGGCATGTAACAAAGGTGATAATATTGGCGATATAGGTGTTGCTTCGGCCCCCGAAATACCAAATGGAACCAATGCCTCTACCTCTGTAGGGGCGTACCGAGAGGGGGTTCGTAACCAAGGGAACCTGGTTACGAACCCCCTCTCGGTACGCCCCTGCTCTGTAGTCTGGGGAGCAGATGACTGCCATTTATCTGTTCACCAAACTACGACCTCTGCTGCCACAAGCAAGGGAAGCACTGCTAAGACTGCTTCCAATGACACTGAACGTGGAATAACATTTATGTTGTCAACTGAAGTGGAGCTGATGATTACTGCATGTGATACAATGGTGAAAAAAGCAACTGAATTGTCAGAGATGAAAATGCCGGAATGACATGTGCAAATGGCTGCATACCAATTAAGTCAGGCAGCTACCCGCTTACTCAGCGTTTGTATGTTCTTGTAAGTGTGCTGCCTTACTCCTCAGTTGCATGTGAGAGGAACTTCTCTGGATTGAAATATGTTAAGAACCGCCTCAGGTCTACCATTGGATCTATTGACCATGCTTGTAGAAAATGACCCGGTGGATGCTATTCTCAAAGCAGATGACAGTGACACTTCATTCACTCAAGCTAGCCATTAACTACTTTGCCACACAGTTTGGGAAGAGAAGGGATACGATGTGATCCACTGAGTAATTGCGTAGTAAATCATCAAACCAACTGCTTCATTTATTTATTATTTCAATGTGTTATTCCCATCACAATTTTTCATGTTATCACAATCACAATTTAAAGCAGGGAGAAATAAAACATTGTTCAATGAGTCTGCATCAGTACTAGTATAGAAGTTATATTATCCATGGATTCCATGCACGATGATAAAATGTAACATATATTAATCTTTATTCTCCAATCGTCCTTATTTAAGTCCATTGTCCTTAAATAAGGACGAAATTCAAGTTTCATAAAAATCATGTAAGATTGGTGGTTTAAATTATAGTACATTTAAACTGCATGCAGAATCTAGTTATTAAAAGGTATTTATTAGTAAAATCTGGCCAAATAAGGGTGACTTTTAAATGGCAAAGCAGTCAATAAAGGCGGGTTCGCGTGTGTAGGTAGGCTCAAAACGACAATGGGAAAGAAAGGAACAGTATTCAGGTATGTGGAAGTGGGCATAAGAAGAGGTATGTTTCATCAAGTTAAACTGTTCTGTAAAATGTTGCTATACACGGATGTCTAATTGAGGAGAGCAAGAATAAAAGCAAATAAATTGCAATATTATTAAAGTTTATTGCAAATATTTATATTTTTTCTAAATGTAAATTGCTTCAGGTTTCTGAAAATTAATATATCCCAAATAGGAGATAACTAGATTTTAACTTATAGATAACTGAATCTAAACCGCTTGATTTTCGATGTCAAACTTATGAGTCTGCCATCAAACCTATTACACTTTCAACTGTACTACTCAGCTACGTAATAGGTAGGTACACTGTGTTTTAATGTAATGAAGGATAAATGCAGCATGAAAATACGTCTTTACTTTGCTAAAATACAGATCAGTCATTTTAAAAACATAGTGTGAACAGTCGTCCTTATTTAAGGACAAAAGGCGGTCTTAAATAAGGACGATTAGCGGGAGAATAAAGGTTAAAACTAGCAAGAGCTTTTCGCTTCTGGCATCTGCACCAGAACCAACACGCTTTAGCTGGTCCCTCGGGACTCGGGAGGGAGTGTCCGACCCGTTAAGTTGGCCCCCCCTATAATAAAATCCTGGCTCCGCCAGTGCGAATAAGGTCTATACATGGTGGCCACGAAGTTGAACAATACTCAAATGGTTGCAGGAACTAAGTTCTGGTACTACCGGTACAATCCTTTCTTCGCCCATATTGATTAACGCAAACACCGATCGGTACGTACCCTCTCGCTAGTATTACTGTTTAGTTATTATAACAAGTTGAGAGACATCTTTAACGATTTCTGTCACCGTGCCTGTCTTGCTCCACAGCTAGAGATGGGAGAGTGGTCTAGAGAACATACTCGTCCAGCCAGTGGCGCGGTGGCTGGGGGGGCAAACCCGCGTACGTTCGCATATTTGTCAGTATTTTCTAGTTTACTGGTGATTATGCGGAGAAATACTGTTTTGCCCCCCCAGCCACACCGCCACTGCGTCCAGCTGATGTTCTGGTTCCAAACTGGGTCCTGGGTAAGTCAGCAGCATTTGACCTGTCTGTCACATCAACTCTAAATGCACATGTTTTTCAAGAAGCGAGTGTGACAGCAGGTTCGGCTGCTACCCTAGCAAAAAATCCTGTAAGAATTAATAAGAATTATAATGAGTTAAGAATATGCAAGAAATTGGGACCAAGATCTTATTAGGAATCCCATAAGATCTGATAAGAATCTTATAAGTTTCTTACAAGAATCTTGAAAGTATCTTAAAGGAACTTGTAAAATTCTTGCAGGATTCTTACAAGATCCTATTACTAATTCCTACAGGATTCTTATAAGATTCAAGAAATTGGGACCAAGATCTTATTAGGAATCCTGTAGGATCTGATAAGAATCTTATACGTTTCCTACAAGAATCTTGAAGGTATCTTAAAGGAACTTGTATGATTCTTATACATGATTCTTACAAGATCCTATTACTTATTCCTACAGGAATCTTATAAGATTTAAGAAATTGGGACCAAGATCTTATTAGGAATCCTGTAGGATCTAATAAGATACTTATAAGTATCCTACAACAATCTTGAAGGTATCTTAAAGAAACTTGTATGATTCTTACAAGATCCTATTACTAATTCCTACAGGAATCTTATAAGATTCAAGAAATTGGGACCAAGATCTTATTAGGAATCCTGTAGGATATGATAACTGAGATACTTATAAGTTTCTTACAAGAATCTTGAAGGTATCTATCTTAAAGGAACTTGTATAATTCTTACAGGATTCTTACAAGATCCTATTACTAAATACTATAGGAATCTTACCAAGATGCAAGAAATTGGGATCAAGATCTCATTAGGAATCCTGTAGGATCCGACAGGAACTTATGTAAAGAATCTAACACGGTCCTTGAACAATTCTTATATGCTCATCCATGAAATAAGCTCCTAGTCAGTTAATTGTATTTCATTTCCTGGAATGCAAGAAAATTGGGGACCAGGATACGTAAAGGAATCCCTTATGATCTATAAGATTCATTGAACATATTCTTAAAAGATACATTAAAGCTTTCTTGTACGAGATTCATATATATAAATGTACTAACCAAAAATTACAAATACAAAAACACATTCCTTTCAATGTTACATATAGTTCCCTTTGAGTTTCCTCTCACTTTCTTAAAATGTCCAGGCATTTTTGGTTGCAGCTAGTTATTATGTCATTTCCTTTGCAAATCATAGTCCCTTTTCCAAATTTGACTTCTATGCACTCTAAAAATGACAAAAATTACAAAGCTTTATTACACCACAAAGATGATGCACAAAATATATATTTAATTATACATACATTCTTTTTATTACCCTCTTCTTGTGCTTATCCCTCAAGCTATCCTTCATTTCCCATTGTATCTTAAATCCTTTTACTGTCCCAATGTATCCCTTAAATTGTAGTGCACTCGTTACATACATACCTTCAATAAGAGCTACTCGTTTAGGAGAAAGGTTTAGCTTTTCACATTTTTTTTATACAACCATTTTGACATCTCCTCCTCCGTAAACAATGATTGCATAAGTCGCCTAGCATAATTGCTAGGCTCAGTGGCTGGAATGGCCAGCAGATTCAAACCATTCTTCTGTAAGGTGTTAAAAATAAATCAACCCATGTGTATAACTTATGTACACTTACAGTTGTGAAATGCTTGACATCCTCAACATTAGTGATTACCCGAGGAGCATGTGCAGGGATGGTAGACTAAACATACAAAGTAGAAAATGTAACCACTAATTAATTTTTTATTTCCATTACCTTTGTATCACTAGCTGATAGCCACATCTGCTTCAGCTCCAGAAGAGTGGTATTGATGGATTTCTGAAAATGACTGTTTCAAATACATCCTCTAATCTTGTACATAAATATACCAAGTAGAACAAACCATCCCCGGCCGGCTCAAGAGAACATGTATCCTTATTATTTCATTTTTGGGGAGAAGAGGAAAGAGGAAGCAGAATGAGGAGACAAAACCTTGTATTAATTTTTTTTTTTTGTTAAATTATCACTTACCGTTTTGGTTATTGTTGTCATTTGAAACAAGATTGATATTAAATTAAATATGATTAAATTGCTGTTTGGTTGCAATATTTATATTTTCTTTATCTTCATCAATGGTGATTGGGTTCTGATTTGTTTCACTCTAAAGGAAAGGTGCAATGTTAATAGTATTATTACACACATCATTGCTAACTGTTTGAGACTGATCTTCATTCGGCCAAACAAAAGTAGATGATTGTTGTGGCAACTGAGTTTCTGCATTCTGAATCATGTATTGATGACATTTGATACATATATATCATTACAACTATGTATATAATTGTTTTATAATTATGTTACCATATATGTTTGAGCTTCATCCACACTTTGTTTTGTGTGTGGTTGTGCCTGGTCCTGTGATCCCCATGACAGGTGGTTTTTTCTCTGCAGGAAATTAACAAACAATGCTATAAGTAAGATTGTAGTTATTTTATTACAAAGACCATAAAAACAAAGGTATAGTGTACTTTTTGGAATTTTTTTACTGCAAAATATTATACAATTAAAGTAAACAAATCATTAATAGTTAGAACCTGTAATTATCTTTTTAATCTATAACCTTTGGTTTTGGTTCTACTTCATCTGATGTGCTATCACTGCTGTCCTCTTCCTCCCTTTGCCGCTTCAGAGGGGCTGGCTTCCTAGGCTTTTCATCTATACGTAAGTATACATTAACATTCCCATTAACCATTATTAGATTAATCATTTACCGTGTATATTTACAATAGCAACATCTTGTCGCTCTCCTTTTTCCGAATTCCATACCACTTTTAATTCTGCAAGCAAATCAGTGGAGCTGAATGAACTTCCGTCCTCATCTTCAAGTTGTGATGATTTTACAACAAATAGCTTATTTGTTCTTAAACTCTTCACAGTACACCATTCTGTACAAAACAATATTTACAGTATGTATTGTATAAGCACAACATTTAACATCTTATTCTATGATCTGGACCAGGATAAGCTATAATTTCCCTTTGCCCGTTGACACAGACTACTGTCGCGCTAAATGTAAGCTATGAATGATATATACGGCAGCATGAGAGTACTGTATCAGCTGCTCTTGATAGTCAAAGGAAGTACACAAGTAACCAATAATAGTATTCATATAATTAAGCGCAGCTGCTCCTCAATTCATGTGACCCTGAGAAGGTAGCTTCGTGGAATCGACAGGCAATGCCATGGAATACAGTTAGATGTATATACATTACTTGCAAAACTGGCTCAAGTATAAACCACACTGTAATAAATGTACGTGATTACAAACGATCCTGAGCATTTTGATTTGTTAAACGCAAAGCTTGACCTACTAAACGTAAGTTGAATACTTGCAAAACTGAGCCTGGTGCAAACAAAATTTTAGCCAACCCATATAGCGATTTCATGCACGTATTTTTTTCTCCTAAGTATGTATATGCTTGCACATAGTACATACTAATCTGACTACATATAAATTTGGCAAAAATTTAACAACTTAAACAACTCACAAACACAAAGGTCACTTATTGGAGAAGGAATTGGGTTCTCCGCGTTGTCTAAGTGTTTCAACGGAATTTTCTTGGTCCGTAGACTCATCTCCTTGAGAAAACTTCGACGCTATACTATTAGTGATTGAACGGAAGTATGCCTGTGTGACGTGCATGGGAGCCGGCCGCGGCATGCCGCATGATATAAGAAATATTACAAGACTCTTACAAGAATCCCGCAGCGTCTATTCTTATAAGATTCCTGTTTTGTTCTTATAAGAAATATTACAAGACACTTACAAGAATCCTGCAGCGTCTATTCTTATAAGATTCCTGTTTTGTTCTTATAAGAAATACTCTTACAAGAATCCTGCAGCGTCTATTCTGATAAGATTCCTGTTTGTTCTTATAAGAAATATTACAAGACTCTTACAAGAATCCTGCAGCGTCAATTCTTATAAGATTCCAGTTTTGATCTTATAAGAAATCTTGCACAAGACTATTACAAGAATCCTGCAGCGTCTATTCTTATAAGATTCCTGTTTGTTCTTATAAGAAATATTACAAGACTCTTACAAGAATCCTGCAGCGCCTATTCTTATAAGATTCCTGTTTTGTTCTTATAAGAAGTCTTATAAGAATCCTGCAGCGTTTATTCTTATAAGATTTCTGTTTGCTCTTATAAGAAATATTACAAGACTCTTACAAGAATCCTGCAGCTTCTATTCTTATATAATATTCCTGTTTTGTTTTTAGAAGAAATATTGCAAGACTCTTACAGGAATCCTGCAGCGTCAATTCTTATAAGATTCCAGTTTTGATCTTATAAGAAATATTGCAAGACTCTTACAAGAATCCTGCAGCGTCAATTCTTATAAGATTCCAGTTTTGATCTTATAAGAAATATTGCAAGACTATTACAAGAATCCTGCAGCGTCTATTCTTATAAGATCCCTGTTTTGATCTTATAAGAAATCTTGCAAGACTCTTACAAAAATCCTGCAGCGTCTATTCTTATAAGATTGCTGTTTTGTTCTTATAAGAAGTATTACAAGAGTCTTACAAGAATCCTGCAGCGTCTATTCTTATAAGATTCCTGTTTTGATCTTATAAGAAATCTTGCAAGACTCTTACAAGAATCCTGCAGCGTCAATTCTTATAAGATTGCTGTTTTGTTCTAATAAGAAGTATTACAAGACTCTTACAAGAATCCTGCAGCGTCAATTCTTATAAGATTCCAGTTTTGATCTTATAAGAAATATTGCAAGACTCTTACAAGAATCCTGCAGCGTCTATTCTTATAAGATCCCTGTTTTGATCTTATAAGAAATCTTGCAAGACTCTTACAAGAATCCTGCAGCGTCTATTCTTATAAGATTGCTGTTTTGTTCTTATAAGAAGTATTACAAGACTCTTAAAGAATCCTGCAGCGTCTATTCTTATAAGATTCCTGTTTTGATCTTATAAGAAATCTTGCAAGACTCTTACAAGAATCCTGCAGCGTCAATTCTTATAAGATTGCTGTTTTGTTCTTATAAGAAGTATTACAAGACTCTTACAAGAATCCTGCAGCGTTTATTCTTATAAGATTCCTGTTTGTTCTTATAAGAAATATTACAAGACTCTTACAAGAATCCTGCAGCGCCTATTCTTATAAGATTCCTGTTTTGGTCTTATAAGAAGTATTACAAGACTCTTATAAGAATCCTGCAGCGTTTATTCTTATAAGATTCCTGTTTGTTCTTATAAAAAATATTACAAGACTCTTACAAGAATCCTGCAGCTTCTATTCTTATATAATATTCCTGTTTTGTTTTTAGAAGAAATATTGCAAGACTCTTACAGGAATCCTGCAGCGTCAATTCTTATAAGATTCCAGTTTTGATCTTATAAGAAATATTGCAAGACTCTTACAAGAATCCTGCAGCGTTTATTCTTATAAGATTCCTATTTTGTTCTTTTACGAAATATTACAAGACTCTTACAAGAATCCTGCAGCGCCTATTCTTATAAGATTCCTGTTTTGTTCTTATATGAAATATTACAAGACTCTTACAAGAATCCTGCAGCGTTTATTCTTATAAGATTCCTGTTTGTTCTTATAAGAAATATTACAAGACTCTTACAAGAATCCTGCAGCGCCTATTCTTATAAGATTCCTGTTTTGTTCTTATAAGAAGTCTTATAAGAATCCTGCAGCGTTTATTCTTATAAGATTCCTGTTTGTTCTTATAAGAAATATTACAAGACTCTTACAAGAATCCTGCAGCTTCTATTCTTATATAATATTCCTGTTTTGTTTTTAGAAGAAATATTGCAAGACTCTTACAGGAATCCTGCAGCGTCAATTCTTATAAGATTCCAGTTTTGATCTTATAAGAAATATTGCAAGACTCTTACAAGAATCCTGCAGCGTTTATTCTTATAAGATTCCTATTTTGTTCTTATACGAAATATTACAAGACTCTTACAAGAATCCTGCAGCGTCAATTCTTATAAGATTCCAGTTTTGATCTTATAAGAAATATTGCAAGACTATTACAAGAATCCTGCAGCGTCTATTCTTATAAGATCCCTGTTTTGATCATATAAGAAATCTTGCAAGACTCTTACAAGAATCCCGCAGCGTCAATTCTTATAAGATTGCTGTTTTGTTCTTATAAGAAGTATTACAAGACTCTTACAAGAATCCTGCAGCGTCAATTCTTATAAGATTCCAGTTTTGATCTTATAAGAAATATTGCAAGACTATTACAAGAATCCTGCAGCGTCTATTCTTATAAGATCCCTGTTTTGATCTTATAAGAAATCTCTTACAAGAATCCTGCAGCGTCTATTCTTATAAGATTGCTGTTTTGTTCTTATAAGAAGTATTACAAGACTCTTAAAGAATCCTGCAGCGTCTATTCTTATAAGACTCCTGTTTTGATCTTATAAGAAATCTTGCAAGACTCTTACAAGAATCCTGCAGCGTCAATTCTTATAAGATTGCTGTTTTGTTCTTATAAGAAGTATTACAAGACTCTTACAAGAATCCTGCAGCGTTTATTCTTATAAGATTCCTGTTTGTTCTTATAAGAAATATTACAAGACTCTTACAAGAATCCTGCAGCGCCTATTCTTATAAGATTCCTGTTTTGGTCTTATAAGAAGTATTACAAGACTCTTATAAGAATCCTGCTGCAGCGTTTATTCTTATAAGATTCCTGTTTGTTCTTATAAGAAATATTACAAGACTCTTACAAGAATCCTGCAGCTTCTATTCTTATATAATATTCCTGTTTTGTTTTTAGAAGAAATATTGCAAGACTCTTACAGGAATCCTGCAGCGTCAATTCTTATAAGATTCCAGTTTTGATCTTATAAGAAATATTGCAAGACTCTTACAAGAATCCTGCAGCGTTTATTCTTATAAGATTCCTATTTTGTTCTTATACGAAATATTACAAGACTCTTACAAGAATCCTGCAGCGCCTATTCTTATAAGATTCCTGTTTTGTTCTTATATGAAATATTACAAGACTCTTACAAGAATCCTGCAGCGTCAATTCCAGTTTTGATCTTATAAGAAATATTGCAAGACTCTTACAAGAATCCTGCAGCGTTTATTCTTATAAGATTCCTGTTTTGATCTTATAAGAAATATTACAAGACTCTTGCAAGAATCCTGCAGCGTCTATTCTTATAAGATTCCTGTTTTGTTCTTATAAGAAATATTACAAGACTCTTACAAGAATACTGCAGCGTCTATTCTTATAAGATTCCTGTTTTGTTCCTATAAGAAATATTACAATACTCTTACAAGAATCCTGCAGCGTCTATTCTTATAAGATTCCTGTTCTGTTCTTATAAGAAATATTACAAGACTCTTACAAGAATCCTGCAACGTCTATTCTTATAAGATCCTGTTTTGTTCTTAGGTAATTCTTACACGTTCCTATATGTTTCTTGTAAGAATCTTGTAGGAATCTTATAGGGCTTTAGGATCTTACGACGCTTATTGTTTCTTACCCTTTTTCTTATAAGAAATGAAGTTCTTATAAGATTCTTACAAATTCTTGATAAGATCCTATAGTTTTTTTTGCTAGGGTATGGCTGCCCAAATCCGCAAGCACAGGGTTAACGATGGAAGGTGCAGTGAACTAGGCTGGGTTTGTATTCCTCTTGTAGTGGAGACATATGGATGTTGGGGTACTGAGGCTATTCAGGCACTATCAAGACTTGCCACACGTTTGTCCACCAGGCAGGTCGCTAGTGTGTAATGAACTATTTGGTAGACTAAGTTTAGCCCTTGTGAGAGCAAACTCTCGAGCCATCCTATCCCGCTCCCTATAAACTGTGCATGTTGATGCTGTAGGTAGATTTTGTTTTGTGCATACTGTATCATATATCTATTACTGTATATTATTATTATGTAAGAGGAAGTGGCAAGAGCAATCAGATCTTTCCCCAATGGCTCTGCAGGTGGTCCAGATGGTCTTAGGCCACAACATCTCAAGGATTTGACTGGACCTTCAGCAGGCAATGGAGGTAAATCACTGCTCACAGCCTTGTCTCTCTTTTCCAGCCTAGTTATCCAGGGAAAAGTTCCTACCTCTGTTCGTCCCTTTTTCTTCGGAGCAAACCTGATTGCTTTGGAAAAGAAAGATGGAGGCATAAGGCCTATTGCTGTTGGCTGCACTTTACGTCGCCTTGTTGCAAAGATTGCAGGCAACAAAGTTGCTGATAATATGTCATCTCTACTTGCACCGCGGCAGCTAGGTTTTGGCGTCAAGGGTGGAGCAGAAGCTGCAGTACACGCTGCCAGACAGTACCTACACTCTCTACCACCTGATATGCTACTTCTAAAGCTAGACTTTAGCAATGCCTTCAACTCTATCCGACGTGACAAGATGTTGTTGGCTGTGAAAAAGCTAGTCCCTGAGCTCTACCCCCTGGTGCACTCAGCCTACTCCTCTCCATCTTCCCTATTTTGGGGAGACAAGATCATATTGTCAGCAGAAGGTGTACAGCAGGGAGATCCTCTAGGCCCTCTCCTCTTCTGCCTCACTCTACACAACCTGATCTCTGAGCTGACCTCTGAACTCATACTAGGCTATTTGGATGATGTCACCTTTGGAGGTAGCCTTGCTGATGTCTCTCGTGATGTCCAGCTTTTTGAGCAGGCAGCAAAGCAGCTTGGCCTAAAGCTGAACCATACAAAGACTGAAGTTATCACCAATGACCCATCTGTCCGTTCTGACATGCTACTGCTTTTTCCCAATGCCCAATTCATAGACCCTCGCGATGCCACCTTACTGGGATCCCCAATTGGTGATATCAATTCAATCACTGCCTCAATTTCTAAGAAGACAGGGCTACTAAGTCTAATGGGTGAGAGATTGCAGTACATTTTCTCGCATGATGCAATCCTCCTACTCCGCAATGCTTTTGCCATCCCAAAGCTATTGTACCTCCTGCGGACATCATCCTGTTTCCTGTCACCCACTCTGCAATGCTATGATGATGAACTTCGGAAAATTCTTTGTTCCATCACAAACATATGCCTTGGTGAAGCAGCCTGGACCCAGGCCACACTTCCAGTTCGTTTTGGGGGCCTTGGCATTCGGAGTGCTGTACAGTTACAGGGGCGGATACAGGGTTTTCCAAAAGGGGGGGTTGAGACCCGCGATACGAAATGCGGGGGAGGGGGGGGGGGGGCTGCTGTCCGCTTTAGACCCAACACGAAAAGCGGGGGGGTGGGGGGTGCTGCCCGCTTCAGGCCCGATACAAGAAGCGGGGGGAAGGGGCTGCTTACCAGAAGAGGGGGCGTTACCATATATGAAAGGGGGGGTTGCAACCCCCCAAACCCCCCCCCCTGGATCCGCCTCTGAGTTAGCACCATCAGCTTTCCTTGCTTCTGTACACAGCTCTCAGGACCTGGTCAACAAGATCCTACCACGACGTCTCCTTTCCACAGACCTGCTTCACAAGGACACAGCTATCTCTATGTGGTCACAGGGCCATCAACATTCTCCTCCTCAGGAAAAAGCATCCTTTTTGCAAAAGGCATGGGACACTCCAAGGGTAGAGGCTGTCTTTGCAGCTTTGTTAGACCAAGCTTCTGATGCCGTCACTAGGGCTCGCCTACTGGCTGTCTCCAGGAAGGAGTCTGGTGCTTGGCTTCATGCTGTCCCTAACTCTTCACTGGGCCTAAGAATGGACAATGAGACAGTTAGAGTGGCAGTTGGTCTTCGCCTTGGAGTAGCTCTATGTAGCCCTCATTCTTGCCAGCATTGTGGTGCAACAGTTGACCAGTTTGGACTTCATGGTCTCAGCTGTCGGTTTAGTACTGGTCGTCATTATCGTCATGCTGCTCTAAATGAAATTATCCATCGAGCCCTGACCACCTCCCACATCCCATCCAGACTAGAACCCACAGGCCTAGACCGCTCAGATGGGAAACGCCCTGATGGAATCACCATGGTCCCATGGAAGAACGGGAACCTTTTGGTTTGGGATGCCACCTGTTCTGACACATATGCCCCATCTCACCTGGCACAGTCCACTTTGGCAGCAGGTGCTGTCGCTAGCCAGGCAGAGGACCTGAAAAAGATCAAATACTCATATCTGGACGGACACCCAGGCATCTGTTTTACACCTATTGCCTATGAAACATCAGGAGTAGTTGGTCCTCTTTCCCAGATCTTCCTGAAGGAGCTAGGTCACAGGCTCTCAGCAACAACCGGTGACACAAAAAGTTACAGCTATCTGCTCCAACGTCTTTCAGTGGCTGTACAAAGGGGCAATGCTGCCTCCATCCTAGGAACACTTTTTTCACCTTATACTACTGATTTTTAAGGTTATTATAATAGTGATAATAAATGTGCATTTATTACTGTTTATGTATTGTTTTTATTATAATAACGAGAGTTATGCTTGAATTATGTAAATTAGCTTATTAATCATTTTGTAAAACGCAGCTAACCACATCAACGCTGTGTACGATTGTTTTTGTCGCATCGATCTCTTGTGTAGCTCGTTCTGGAGGACTCGTTGTCGTGGTTCGGAACCAGGGATTTAGGTAGTTTTGTATAACCAAAATGGCGGAGCGAGAGTGTGAGTTTTAGTAACGATGCATTCTTCATCAAAAGGCAGAGGTAAATTCACCAAAAGTACCTTGCATGTGTTTAGAAATGTTTCTTGCTTCGTATCCAATACTCACATTCGCTTGGAGATTTACCGTTCAGGAAATATGACGGCCCTAAACCACAGTGAATATGAGAAGTTGCTACGACGAATCAGGTAAAATAGACGGACATCGAAAGTGTTTTTTCGAGATACAAATGGTTGTTTTATTAGAGTTTGAAACAGTTTAGTCCCAGCACTTATGGTTACGGAGGTACGCTCGTTTTAAAAAATGCTACTTTTTGTAAGGGCTCGGGTTGCAGACGGAGGGGGGGGGGGGGGGGGGGGGGGGGAGCTTATTCGTGGTACTTTACGGTAATACGAGACAGGATTGTTTGTGGTGTAACCTCAGATCGAGTGAAAGAACGACTTTTGCGCGAACAAGACCTAACGCTGGACAAGGCAATACAGATCTGTCGTGCAGTTGAGGTGTCTAAAAAACAGATGAAGTGCATCAGCGAAGACATGCTATGAAGCACAGCAAACAAAATAGCGCGGAAAGGTTTGCAACCCAGAGCAAAGCTGGAAGTCAAAAGCAGTTTGTTCCGGGTAACTGTCATAACTGTGGCACAGTACACCCCAAACGAAAATGCCCTGCTTATGGGAAGAAATGTCATAACTGTGGCAAATTCAACCACTTTGCCAAATGGTGCAATTCCAGAAAGAAGATTGACACTCTATCAAAGAAGGAAGAAGTCGAGGATCTCAGATTTATCGGTGCTCTTGGCAAAAGGAGGCCATATTCTAGTGAGAATGAATGTTTTGTGAATCTAAAGATACATGGACTGTCAATCAGACTGAAGATTGACACAGGATCTCAAGCCAACATTCTTCTTCCAGAAGGTGAGAAACAAGCCTGAACTACAACAATCTTCAACAAAACTAACCACATACTCTGGTGACACTCTACCAATAGTAGGTCGATGCAATCTGTGTTGTCAAGACAACAACCTTGAGTTCTTCATCGTAAAGACGAATCAAGATCCAATATTAAGTTTCAAAGCCTCACAGGACCTGGGATTGATCAAGGTGATACTTAGTGTAGAAAGAGACTGACAAGATAATAGCTTAGTATCAACAACTATTCAAAGGCCTTTGCTGTCTGAAAACTTCCTACCACATCAAAACGGATCCAGAGATACATCCAACAATATGTCCACCCAGGAACCAACCTGCAGCACTAAAGGATCGAATAAAGGAGGAACTAGACAAAATGGAAGCAATGCAGGTCATAAGGAAAGTAGACGAACCAACCGAATGGGTGAACTCAATGGTGGTTGTGGACGCGCAAGTTGCAAATTTGTTTAGACCCAAGAGCGCTTAACAAAGCAATTCAGCGAGAGCACTACCAACTGCCAACTCTGGAAGACATTTCCACTCGCCTCTAAGGAGCAAGAGTCTTCTCAAAACTGGATGCAAGTCATGGCTATTGGCAAATCCCATTCGACAATGGCAGCCAGCTGCTCACAACTTTCAACAGTCCTTTTGGTCGATATTGCTCCAGGAAGTATTCCAGAAAAGGATGCATCAGTGCTTTGGAGATCTGCCAGGTGTGGAGACAGACATTGACGATATACTAGTGTGGGGACACACAGAAGTGGACCACAATCAACGGCTGAAAGCAGTACTTCAGAGATGCAAGGATGTCAACTCTGAACAGAGACAAATGTCAGTTTGGCATGTCACAAGTCACCTACCTTGGCCATGTGATCAATGCACAAGGAATTTCACCTGACCCAGAGAGACTTCGTGCAATCACTGACATGCCACCACCTCAAGACAAGAAAGGTGTAGAACGTCTGCTTGGCGTGCTGAACTGTGTGGCCAAATTCATTCCAGACATGTCGTCCATCACACAACCAATCAGAGAACTCTTGAAGAAGGAAGTCCAGTTCGTCTGGGAGTGGGAGCAAGAAGCGGCTTTTAAGAAGATCAAAGAGACGTTATCTGTAGCACCAGCTCTAACTTTCTTCAACATGAAGAAGCCCACCACAATCAGTTGTGGTGCATCACAGTCGGGTCTGGGAGCGGTTCTCATTCAGGACAATCGACAGGTGGCCTAGCTTCGCGTGCATTGACAAGTGCAGAAACTCGTTATGCACAGATAGAAAAGGAGCTTCTAGCTGTGGTTTTTGCACTGGAGAAATTCCATGAGTACATATATGGTACCAATGTGGAAATAGAATCAGACCACAAACCTTTGGAAATTATAACACGGAAGCAGTTGTGTCAGGCTCCACCAAGATTACAACGTCTACTACTCAGACTACAGCGGTACGACTTCACATTGAAATACCGACCTGGAAAAGACATGGTCATCGCAGACACCTTATCTAGGGCCTACATACCTGATATCTCAACAGATAGAATGGAAGATGAACTGATGAGTGCTGTACACATGGTGTTAGAGAATGCTCCAGCAACGGACAAGGGGATCCAGAAGATCAAAGAACTCACAGAATCAGACCTACCCTGCAGAAACTGAAAAGCATCATCAGATCAGGATGGCCAGATGACAGAATAGACCTATCAGAAGATGTCCAATCATACTGGAACTTCAGGGATGAACTTTCGGAAGCTGAAGGCATCATTCTAAAGGGTGAGAAAATTGTCATACCCACATCCCTGAGAAAGGACATGCTTACCAGAATTCACCGTGGTCACTTAGGCATCGTGAAATGCACTCAGCGAGCAAGAGAAGCAATATACTGGCCAGGAATGTGCAAGGACATAGAAGAAACGGTGTGAAAGTATTAAATATGTCAGAGGTACCGTGAATCAAACAGCAAAGAACCACTGATATCAGAACCAACACCAGACAAACCATGGGACTCGGTGGCAATGGACCTATTCCAATGGAACAACAATGACTATTTACTCATAGTTGACTACTACTTACGATACTTTGAATTTTGCCAACTGGAGGACACACTAGCCGGACAGTCATCACTCACACCAAATCCATCTTTGCCAGCCATGGAATACCTAGATTCCTGAGAAGTGACAATGGTCCACAGTTCTCATCAGCTGAATTCAAGAGTTTTGGAAATGAATAGGGTTTCACACACATAACCACAAGCCCTTACCATCCACAAGCAAACGGATTGGCAGAGAAATTTGTGCAAACAGTGAAACGACTTCTAAACAGGCCAAAGCAGACCATCAGGATCCATACTTGAGTAGACTAGAGTACAGGAACACTCCTAAATTGACAATGTTGGTTCACCTGCCCAACTTCTGATGAGTCGCAGACACTACGCACATGTATACCTACTGTATCAAATCGTTTGAAACCTGAAGTGGTCAACTTCAAAAGCGCTCAAGCTCAAATGGAACAACAAAAGATGCAGCAAAAGTACTACCATGACCGAGGCTCGAAGGAACTACACGGCCAATTCCTACCGGATGCGTAACGCTAACGAAGGTCAAACTTTGACAATATTTACGTACCTGATAATCGATTCGTGCCGAATACGCAACCGTGATTTAAGCGTTAGCGTTACGCTTGTTTTGATAGGGGTGGATACGCTAGCGAATTAAACGGGTAATTTACGTAGGGTATTATCCGAAGCGTAACGCTGTTTGCATGAATAACTCTGGCGTTACGGCTGCGATGGGAATGGTATTCAACGCAAACACATGTATTACTATGTTTTCAGGTGTAGTATTCAATGTAGAAATGTTTTATAAATCATAATCATATTGAAATCACGAGAGCATACAAATGGGATACAATGCATTGAAAGAACAGTGATAATGAGAATTAACCATGAGATGATGAACTGTGGGTGCATAAAGTTCTGTTTTATTGTGTTCCTCATCAACTTTGTTCAATAGCAACCTCAATGAGACCATGCCCATTCTTTTCGTAGTCATAACCAACGTCCGACTGCATTATGCTTATCCATTCCTCTTCTTCTATTTCATTATAGTACTTCCTCGTCCAGGAGTTAAAATTCGAATGTGTGGCTTGAGATTTTGAATTGCAGTGTCTAATAAACAAGCGCTGTAGAGAATTATAATAGATAATGAATGGTGCCATAAAAATAGTACATGTAAACATACTTACAAACAGTGCCAAGTAACGCACATACACAGCCTCGTGGTCTTCACTTCCATTCATAGATTTGATTATTGCAGCATACAATTGGTGTGTTGGGAGTGACTTGTGATTTTTGTAAGGTGGCAGACCCAAACACTGCATGTATTTAAATAAACCATAATACATATGCATAAATCTTTTGCACACTACCTTCCTTTGTTCCTCGGTTCGATAATCAGTAAGCCTACTTTTGGCAAATTTCATAGCAGCATCAAACTTATAAGACTCGTGCCTTAACACTTGAGATGTCATCACATTTGCAACAGTTTGCTATTAAAAATGTACATATGTTACTTATACAAATAATCAAATTACCAACCCTAATTGCTTCCTTTGAAGGCATTCGGGATAAAGTGATGCAAAACAATCTTGCAACCTCTGTTTTTAACGGCAGCTACCAAGCAAATCATGAATATCTGTATTTGTTTACATACATGTATACAAATGCACATACCTCGTAGTTGCTGCCTTTAATCGTAAAGTTAACCTTTGCGATTGAAGCAATGAGAACCTTCAATTCAGCATTAGATTCTTCTAAGCGGTTCAATGTTGTTTCAATAGTCCGTAGTCGTTCGTTGATCGCTGTCAACTCGATTCTAATGGCTCTTGATGTTCCTGACGAATTTGTAACGTGTTGTTCCGAAGCAATGCCACTCGAGTTGCCACTAGTGCTCAATCTCTGCTCTGGTAACAAAGCCTCAGAACTACCGGGCAGTGACGAAACCTCAGAAGCCAACGCACTGCGGGGTGGTGACGAGCTTCAAAATCCAATGAACTGCCGGGCAATGTACGTGAGAAAGAAGCCTCTGAACTTCTGTGTCTGTTTCTTTCAGGCGCACGAGGTGATGCGTTCATTTTCAGGATGACTTTGGAGTTTTTTAATGGCTGCTGCTCACAATTATGAGATTTGCGGAAAAGTCTTCAGTTTCAAATCGAAGTATGAAAGGCACTTAGAAACGCAGTACCATCTGGACAACGTGAAAAGACTTGATTATTGTGATAGCATGGACAATGAAACTAGCTCGTACATAAAAGAACCAATTACTGCCACGTGCTCTGCTTTGTCTGGAGTCTCAGCTTCACAACCAAGTGAGTCAGATGATGGTAACAGTATTGATGATTGTTGCAGTGATGACGCTTCTAGTACAGATGAGGGTAAGGATGCAATCCTGATTTTCAAGTTTACTATACTATTAATTGTATGGTGCATGTTCTAGATGACAGTGCTACTATCATGAGTCTCATCCAAAGTGACCCTCATGTCAATGGACAGTACAAACCATTTTCGTCAAAGATTGAAGCAATGGCATATCTCATCGCTCATTGTCCTTGACCAATGGTAAGTAAAATGGACATTGCCAAGAATTTACGATTAAAGTGTGTTGTGCTAGATGTAGAATCTGATGCTCGGTGCATAAGCATTGCTACATTTTAGAGTATAAATATAAGTGCATCACGAAATCCCAATCCATGCAGTACAACCCATAGAATAGCAAATGTATTATGTATAGGGACAAAGAAGCCTGAAATTCATCTTCCACACACTAAGATGCCTGCACTCATCCCTTCGAAGTGTGACTACAATGGTGAAGCATCACCTCTGTACAGGATACACAGCACCAACCTTGGTACATTTGATTATCCATTCTCCTGTTATTGATTGGCTATGTATTTTCAGCATACAACATCTAGTGGGATACCATTTTATGTCAATTCCATTGTGGATACTGTAAAGAAATGTATGTAAAACCATCAAATTTCAAAGAACCTTGTGCGTTTTCCTGAAAGATTTCAGGTACCATTCTTGATGCTCCAGAAGAATTAGCAATGTGATGTTTTTCTTACATGCATTAGAGAAATGTACCATGGTATGCAGTGAAGATCAAATAGGAGGTTCTATTCTCCAATGGTTGTGTCACCTGCTGTTGGTCATATATTTCTCAACGACTTTGTTGAGTGCGTCTATAATGATGTGAAACATTTATGCTGCATACAAAAGTTTCTATGTCAGGTATAACTTTGTGTGCCTGCATGTGTATCTGTAATGAAGAAGCAAGTAACTCCATTTCTATATTTAGGAACAACGTGATGGTGTGTTTGCAGAAGCACCATTATTGGAGCACCATCCAACTGAGCCCAGTTCTTACATCATAGCAAATTTGAAGCTGATACCAGTCACAAGTATCACAGCGGTCATGCCACAAGCCAACACCTGGGCAAGGCACATTTACAAGTACTCTGAAAATGGGACTTTGCTAGTTAAACTTACCAATGAAGTAAGTATTGCATGCAGATTTGATTCATACTTCAATGTCAATCATCGTATGTACAGGAGTACACTGCATTTATATCAACACACCAATTGAAGTTAAAGTCTATTCTTTGTGGTGGTGTACCAGCCGTCATGGTACCTTAAGTTGTTTTCAGTGATGACAACAGTGGAAACAAGTCAAAAGTTTGACTCATACTGCATTCAGCTTGCTGGTCTTTCAGTTAAAAGTAATGCACAAATTCACAACATTCACTTTACATGCACATCAAATAAGGTGCCAGTTATGGAAATGGCTATTCCATTGGTTCATGAATTACAGTCACTTGAAGAAGGCATTTTGATGTTTGACGCACTGTTCAACACCAATGTCATAGTGATTGCTCCAGTCATTTGCTTCTTATGTGACAACCCACGTGCAGCAGAGATATGCAATCATCTAGGTTCTAGCACTCACAAGTTTTGTCGGATATGCATGGTAAGTGTAATATTGAATGCATTGATGTGATTACATGTTCTTACTCTGTTATAGGCTGATGTGAGATCATGATTCACTGATGCAAGTGCAGAGGATAAAGGCAGCTAAAACCCATCAAGCATAAAGTACCATAAGGACTGAGTACGGTATGAGAATCCTTTCTTGGAATTGTCACTTGACTTACATGAGTATGTTACATTGTTAAGTGGATTAATAACAATTGTGCATTGCAGACTGCATTTTTTAGGAGTACTCCAGTGGAAACATTGCACACTTTGTTGTTAGGATTGTATAAGTACTTGCTGAGAGCTAAAATACCACAACTCTCACAGCAACAATGAGCAGAACTTTCTGCACGCATTTCTGCCTTTCAAACATCAGGTCACATAGGGAAGATGTCTACTGATGTAGCTAAACACTACAAGTCCTTTGTATGTAGAGACTTTAAGGCATTGGCTCAGATGGCACTTTTTGTGCTCTCTCCTTACTTGTCTGCAGCAGAATTAGAAGTTTGGATAGCTGTGTCTAAGGTGTGCATTTCATAATTTTAATTATGTTATAATTTACTGCATTCTTTTTTTTGTTTTAGGTGTTCAAAATTGCATATTGTGATCCTTTTGATCCAGAGAAGATGGAATACTACAAAACTGTGTGCCAAAATTTTGTCACTGCAATTGAAACTCACCTTCCTGAATGGAAAACTAAGCTAAAGGTTCACCTTGTACTCCATCTACCAGATGATATGTTGATGTATGGCCCAACTGCAGCATTTAACACAGAACAGTACAATGAACACATTTTTTGTACATTTAAATCTCTGCTTTCAGTTGTGAGAGTTTTAACTCTCTTATTCGAACATGGAACATCTTTGGTAACAGACATGCACCTAGTAAAGACATTGCCAACAACTTTGCAGTGCAAGAGAGCATACGGTTTACGTTTTCAGGAAGTTACTACAATCCATCTGAAAGGTATATGCAGTTTACTTGTGTATTATGTCCTTTAGCCTTCTATGATTTAGGTGTGGTGATGACCTAGTGAGGCTTTATGAATCAGCAGAAGTACAAGAATATCTCTACGGAATTGATTCTAAACAGAATAAGCATATACATAAGCCAGGAACATTGCGTAAGGCACGTTTTGCCTGCATGTTTGCTTTTTTGGGAGGGATTACAATTAACAAAACAATTAATCTCTACATTTTAACTTCATTTATTGTAGCACTCAAGTTCAATTAAATGCAGTTTGGACTTAATAAAGCTAAGCATTGCAGAGGTTGGAGAGGTTACCTTGAACAGTCTTGACCCAAGTTTCACAGTTCTACTGCCTCATGGATTGGACAGAGACCAACAAGTGACAAGTGGCAGTGCCATCGTTGGGTCTGATGGGCTCTTGAATAACATCATTCAACACAAATCACAAGCCAATATTACTGTAAGTTTGTATTGATTAATGTAGAAGTTTCTTTTAAACCTTAAACTTATACATACTAGGAGATCGGACTTCTGGTTGCTTGTTTTCAAGTCGACATGGCAACCTTTTGTGTTGTACGTCACATGGAGTCTGTCTTGACACCTGAAGGAGCACCAGTCCTGAATGAATTTGAATGCCCTTTGATGACACGTACAAACATTCTTCGGTTTATTCCTTCTGAAGACATCAAGACATCAGTTTCTTTGGTACACCAATGTGATCTTCGATGCAAAGCAACGAACACCATTACTGCTACCACTGTTGAAAGGCACAAGATTTCTGTCACGAAAACTGTGTTTCATCACAACTGGAACAATGACAAGTATTGTTTTAATATTTTTTGTATGCATAATGCGATGTAATTTTTATTCTTATTTTAATGCTTATTGACTACACATAAACGCTACCGTATAGGATTTTTGCAAAATACTAGCTATACATCGACGTTTACGTTCACGTACTGACAACAACACGCCACCGATACGCCGAACAATGTTACTTTTAATAAATTTAAAAAGCGGTGCCGATCGCTAGCGTTACGCGGATACAAATACTCGAGCGTAACGCCAACGTAAACGCCCCTGGTTCGCTGTCAAATTATTGGCCGTGTACCTCCACTATTGAAAGGAGACATATAGCATACATACAAGTGAGAGGAGAATGGGTACCTGTAACGGTCACAGGCAAATCGGATCTCCGAGATCCTATGTTAGTAGTCTAAACTGCAAACGGGAAGGAGTACCGTAGGAACAGTCGGCATCTGCAAAGAGCTCCTCAGCAAGCATCCAATTCCACAAGTGAAACAGCGGATACAACAGATATTTGGGATGACCCTGTACCAGTGGAACCATCACAAAGTAATACAACCTGATCCAATCAATACCTGTGGTGCAAACAGAGCAAGCACAGCAAGAGGATCAACCACTTGAGATGGGACAATCTGTTCAACCTGATCCTGCACTACCTGTGGTGCAAGCAGAGCAAGAGGATCAACCACTTGAGTTGGGACTACCTGTTCCCCCTATAGTCCAACAGCAGGCATCAACACAGACAACAACCTTCCAACTTCACCACAAGTGGAAGAAAGGCCAACACCACCACCCAGGACAGCAAGAGGCAGACTAGTGAAGAACCCATTGAGATACGCAGATTTCGTGAAGAGTTAACTGAAAAAAGGAGGGTTGTAATGCTACACATCTGGTTTATAACCCTTAGACCTGTTCCACATTGCCACAGTAATCCGTGCAAAAATTCCACTTTACATTCACAAGGCTATATCCACTGCTTCATGCACCATTGTATTAGGCACTCTAAAAGCTGGTTATTTTGGACGCGCTTCCGAATATACAAGCTTCTAAACGATTTTTACGATCATAATTTGCCTTTTCCTACCTTTGGTGTCTCTACTCAAGCCAGTTTCTTAATCGCCCCTCGTATACAGAGCCGCGCGAATTTAATCATATTCATGCGAAACGATGATGAAACATTGCACTGAATGGGAAGGGATATAGCGTTTCCAATCCCGTTCCGTAAGGTCATTAATCTATGGATTGGCTAAATGTGCTGCCGAGAGGACGCGGTACCGCAGGGTCACAGAACTACCACTACCACCCAAAGGTATGTTATGGCATGTTGTATTAACGTTAAAAAGCTGTGCATGCAACATTTGTAGAGCGTAGTCGGGCGGTGTTTGGTCGGGCTTGCCACCGTACTACCTGACCAAACGCGGTAGTAGGGCCCGCCCGACTATGTACAGCACGGATCTGCACAAAACCATTCACTTCACATGTAAAGCATGCATGGTGACTCTAGTCTCGTACCCAGACCCTCAATCCCACAGCTGCGGGTGGATTACATCACCGCTACGTGGAAAGAGCATAGATCGAACATTTTGGTTTTGACTTTCCTCGATTTCGGAGGACCAATCAGATTGCAGCATGGTCTGACGTCACGGTTGCAACATTGTAATTGCATTCCATAGCAATAATGAGTCAAGCAGCGATTAGAATGTCGGGGACTAACTCGCTAGACGCCATTATTATTCGTGCATCCCAAAGACTGACTGCAAGATGGAGACAACCACAAGGACAGCAGAGAGCACCTCCCGATAGAAGAAGCTCATGACAAGGGCTTCCAAGCCCACCACCACACCCACCAGGTGCACTGTCCCCTTCAAGAGCAGCACGCGATTGGTTGCCATCCCTTGCCAGGCGGCACGGAACGCGGACCTCCGCACCCACACATAGGACAAACAGACGAGAGGCAGCGCGTAGTACCAGTAATACTGGATGGGGGAGGATTGGTACCAAAGAACCATAACAATGGCCACCACTGTGGCTACTAGCATAATCTTAGGGCTGCAGTGCCCCACCCCTCCACTATTAGCTCCCACCCTCCTACAAGAAGGAGGCAACTTCTCCTCCAAGACTCAGAAAAAAGTTCTTGGGCAAGATTCTTGCCAAGAAGAGCAAGATCTTGGCAGGAGGCCAAGATCTTGCCAGGAGGCTGAGATCTTGCCAGGAGGCTGAGATCTTGCCAGGAGGCTGAGATCTTGCCATATCTTGGGTAAGATCTTGGCCGGCATAATCTTGGCAAGTTGGGCAAGATCTTGGGCAGGAATCTTGTTCAAGAACTTTTTGCTGGGGATGGCCACAAGCACACACGCCAGCCAACCCACGAAGCCTGCCGTCATGGCAACCTTGAGGGGCAGCCTGTAGTAGGTGTGGTAGTACCTCATGCCCTCTTTGCACAGAGCTATGAGCCTGCGGGACAGGTCCACGGCCCTCTGGACATGGTGGGCGTTTATTAGAGTATCAATCTCGGCCATCCTCTTGGAAAGCTCGGCGGGCAACAGCCCGGGAAGGGTCTGAAGAGCAAAGGGAGAGCTGTTCTGTGTGCGCTCCGTCTTGACCCTAAGCTGCGCGGTACAAAGACTAGAGTCCTGCGTATGCCTTCCCAATTGTCGTCTTTCACAGGGAAAAAAATCGTGTTCCGGACCTTGGGTTTTAACCTATCGACCATGGGATCTGTTCCATCAAACGTATTCAAAGACTTTGAATACGTTTGATGGAACAGATCCCATGGTCGATAGGTTAAAACCCAAGGTCCGGAACACGATTTTTTTTCCTGTGTTTGCGAGCAGTTCGACACATACACCGAACAGGATTCATTCCGCACTTAATTACACGATGACGACACTTATGACGACACAATAATTGCATAACATTCAGAACCAAAAAGTTCGATCTACCTCTTTCCACGTAGCGGTGATGTAATCCACCCGCAGCTGTGGGATTGAGGGTCTGGGTACGCGACTATGGTGACAACTGTGTGTACAGTAGTGTCTATTGTTTTAATGTGATGTATAAAATGGCTTCCTTATCTGAAGGCTTCCTTATCTTAAACCTTGTTGTCTAGCCATGTGCATGTACTAACTGTATGAATCTGAACCTGCGGCAGCAGGTTCAATAAAGGATTGATTGGGGGTTGATGAAGTCATTAATAAAACAGTGGGTGTTCGATTATAAGACCACCCGATTATAAGACCATAAAGTGCCGCTATCGATGAGATTAAGAAACCACAGTTGTTTACAATGTACTGGGATTGTACCGAAAATCCAGTGCACGCGACATAACTTTTTAAATAACTGCATACGCTCGATCGCAAACGTTTGTATCAATCGATCGATACCACCATATTACAAATCTTTCGTTACATTGCTACAAATTACGAGATTGAGGATGGTGCTGTGCATGCATGGTCGCCGGTCGGCCAATCATCAACGCATTGCATGTGCTTATATAGGTCGGTCTCGCTTGAAATAAAGACCTTTGTACGTTCCTACCCTATACATGCATAGAGACCTGATCCCACATTCACCTGCACACGTGATAACATATTCAACCATAAATGAACAAAATGAAACTAGTATAGGGACCAACATATTTATGGGCTGGTCCCCAAACTAGCACAAGACAGCAATACAAAGTTGTTGTGGTATATGTTCAAGAGAGCTACACTTTACCAGCTATGATCAATTTGCTGTGTGCAGACAACCATAACTGTTTGGCAATGGATAACAGCTGTGGATCGTTGAGCTCACCAGCAATGCAGTGTGCCTGACGTGCAGCCATCAACATTTTTTCACTGAATTCTTTGGTGACAGGAGGCTTCTCCAGGCCATTGTCACCTTCATCATCATCATCATCATCATCATCATCATCATCATCACCACCACCACCACCATCATCAGGCTGTTCAACTGCAGCTTCATCCAAATCACTACAAATTTTGTCAAGGACTTGCAATTCAATAGATGCTGCAACTTCTTGGTCATCCTCAACGTCTATCCATTTCTCCATCAGCGAGGTGTCCCCTTTCCCCACAGCACTGACTGCATCTAAAATTCCAATTGATTGGAGTGTACCAACAGTGCTGTCAGATTGCAAGTCAAGACTCTTCAGTTGATCACACATTTTTGTTACAATACTATCAGTGGTAGCTTTGCGATAGTCACGGTGTTCACTTGCCACAATGGCTTCATCTGTAACAGGAAGGCAATGAGAGTGCACCCAGCAAGAGACAATAACTGATTGGTCCAATTCATCCCATGCATTTTTCCAGATGATAGCTGTATCAAGCAGATTTGGAGGTAAGCAGTATTCAAGCCCTCGACATCCAGCTACAATGTGGCTAGCCATTAGGTGCAATTCATCATACTTATCAATGCCTGTCAGTAACCTGTCCAGAACACAATACTTGTAAGTACACTTTACAGCTGAAATGATGCCTTGGTCAAGCGGCTGATACATTGAGGTCAAATTAGGTGGGAAAAACAAAACTGAGACTTGACCCTTAGGATCACCAATGTCTTTGCAATGGCCAGAGAACCCATCTAAAAGGAGAGCCACTTTGGAGTCTGTCCATTTTCGAATGCAGGGTAGGAATACATCATTAAACCAGAATTTAAAGCGTTCTCCATCACTCCATGCATTGGGCTGTGAGGTATATGGAAACGGTGGCCTTTGTTTTTTGAAACAGCGGGGATTTTTTGATGTACCAATCATCAATGGGGCAACTTTACTTTACAAGTACCAGTAGCATTGCAACAAAGCACTAAAGTCACTCGATCCTTAGCAGTCAAAGCTTTTGTCCCTCTTCCTTTTTGCCTCACATCAACGTCTGGTAATACATAACTCCGCTTAGGTAACGCTCGGTAAAAAAGCCCCGTTTCGTCCATGTTAAATATATTCTGTAAAGCATAGCCCCCCTCACTAAGTTGAGAACGCAAAACATCCATCTTCTTTTCAGCATCAATCAGACAAATATCTCCCGCTTCACCATGGAGGTGAACACTTGGTGGGACATTAAATCGCTTACGCCATCGCCTAACCCACCCATCTGACGCTTTGAAGTTATGAACATTTCTTAATCTTGCCTCATGGCGAGCACGAGCTTGCAAAGTAGCTAGTGATACGGGTAAAGGCTTGCGGAGTCCCACTGGTGTTCTCACGCGACAAAACCAATCAAATACAGCCTTGTCAATGTCCGCAAATTTGCCAAATTTCGCTACCTTTGAGGTAAGTTGACGTTTATATAGCGCTGCTCTGCAGCGACTAATGTTTAAAACTTGAGTTTTTGATACGCCCAACTCTGCTGCTACCTCCCTCTGGGTCTTTCCTTTATCAAGCATTTCGATGACATCAAGCTTTTTCTGTACATCTAGCACCCTTCTCCCCTTTCTGGTACCTTTAAGAAATTCATTTCTTTGCTCTTCTACTGGGCTGCCAGCGCTGTTCTTCTTTCTCTTTGCCTTTGCCTTAGGCGCAGAGCCAGGCGTCTCCATACTACACACACTGACAAACCCGCCAAAAAAACGCGAATATTTAGAATCAAATATTCATATTATAATCATTGTGGCCTTAATTGCATTTAGGTAAATTCTAACATCGATAGCGGCACTTTATGGTCTTATAATCGGGTGGTCTTATAATCGAACACCCACTGTAGCGTCTGGAGGGACAACGGAGAAACGGATTGCTTATCTCTTTATTGCGATGGAATGAGAGCACAACGATCTACAGTTCTACGTTGGTTCCGTGTCATAAAACGGTGTGGTTATAGAGAAACAATTTCCTGTTTCTCGTGCCCAGTCCTAAAATAATTCTTGGTCGTCGTCGTCTTCTTCTAATTCTTCTTCTCCTTAGGAAGGTATAACTCGAGCTAAGAACGGTTTAGAAGGACGGGAATAGTACCAATCGCTTCGAAATTTGCCGGCACGTTATCCTTACATGTCATATAGACACATATATCAAGTACAAATCTGAACCTGCGGCAGCAGGTTCAATATAGGATTGATTGAGGGTTGATGAATGTCATTAATAAAACTTAACTAGCGTCTGGAGGGACAACGGAGAAACGGATCGCTTATCTCTATATCGCGGCGGAATGAGAGCACAACGATCTACAGTTCTACGTTTGTTCCGTGTCATAAAACGGTGTGGTTATAGAGAAACAAACAATTTCCTGTTTCTCGTGCCCAGTCCTAAAATAATTCTCCATCGTCGTCGTCGTCGTCGTCGTCTTCTTCTTCTTCTTCTTCTTCTTCTTAGGAAGGTATAACTCGAGCTAGGAACGGTTTAGAAGGATGGGAATAGTACCAATCGCTTCGAAATTTACCGGCACGTTATCCTTACATGTCATATAGACACATATCAAGTTCTATTTAATAATGTATGTAATAGATATTTATTAATAATTTTAGGCAGTATAAATACTCTAACCTGCACTAAAAATATCTGGTGTTCCTATCGCAGTTTAGTTGTTGCTTTGGCTAGTGAAGTTGTTTTTCTAAAAATGCCTTCGCGTAATCAAAAGAAGAGATCTAAGCAACGAGCGGAATACCTCCAAAAGCAAGACGAGAACAAAGCTAAAGCCCGAGCGCTCTACAAGGCCGATCCCGAAAAGAAGAAGGCCTCTGTACGCGACAGCTACAAGGCCGATCCCGAAAAGAAGAAGGCCTCTGTACGCGACAGCTACAAGGCCGGTCCCGAAAAGAAGAAGGCCTCTTTACGCGACAGCTACAAGGTCGATCCCGAAAAGAAGAAGGCCTCTGTACGCGACAGCTACAACGCAGATATTGAATCTAAGCGATCTGCTAAAAGGTGGCGATATGATGAGGGCCTCGAGGAGAACCGTGCTGCTAAAAGGCGGCTATAAGAAGAGGACCTCGAGGAGAACCGTGCTGCTAAAAGGCGGCGATATGAAGAGAACCTCGAGGAGAACCGTGCTGCTAAAAAGCGGCGATATGAAGAGGACCTCGAGGAGAACCGTGCTGCTAAAAGGCGGCGATATGAAGAGGACCTCGAGGAGAACCATGCTGCTAAAAGGCGGCGATATGAAGAGGACCTCGAGGGAAACCGCGCTGCTAACAGGCAGAAATACGAGGACATTTCAGCTGCCATTAAAGCATCTAAAAGGAGTCGGTATTGGAATGACCCCGCTGTCCGATTGGCTAAATGTGCTTCCGAGAGGACGCGGTACCGCAGGGGTCACAGCATGCACTACCACTACCACCCAATGGTATGTTATGGCATGTTGTATTAACATTAAAAAGCTGTGCATGCAACATTTGTAGAGCATAGTCGGGCGGTGTTTGGTCGGGCTTGTCACCCTACTACCTGACCAAACGCGGTAGTAGGGCCTGCACAACTATGTACAGCACGGATCTGCACAAAACCATTCACTTCACTTGTAAAGCATGCAACTGTGTGTATAACAATAGTATAGTGTCTATTGTTTTAATCTGATGTATAAAAAGGCTTATTTGAAGGCTTCCTTATCTGTCTAGCCATGTACATGTGTTGCAACTATGAATATAATTGCAGTTGCAAGGGCTGAGAACTATAGGTGAAATGAAAATAACTGCAACCTTATCCTTCTCCCATATAGCTACTCCTTGTATGAACCCAAATCTCATGCACTAATGGAGCTTCTAAGTGAAGTAAATGATGCCTTTTGTAAGTCTCATCCATTGCTAGCTCAAAAGGTTGTTATGTGCTAAAATTTTATTGGTCAAATTTGAAAAGGCTCCAATCTAAACATGGAGGTGTAGCCTACATGAAGTAAAGATGGATAGTGTGGGAACTCAGGAAGTGAACTACATGACTGCATGGAGATCTGGGATAACATGGCACCATGTAGATTGATAAGGATATGTATTCAGGTAAGTAATATCTGTGGACAGGGTCTGCAGCTTTATGAGTGTGGGTAGAATGTCTGAATTTTTCACTACATAAATGTGAGAGTAGAAGTACCTTATGGTAGCTATAACAAATTGATTTGCAAAAGTACAAGACTATTGGCGGCATGTGGTGGCAAGAAAGTTGTAGTAATGTGGGACAATGTGGCGGTCCCATTGTGTGTCTGGGCCGCGCCGGCCGGGGCGCAAGCCAGCCACAGCCGGCCATAGAACAGTCTGGATGTGATGCACGTGTATATATTGTATGTTTGCACGTGTGTTATTCGAGTTGTTTGCCCCTGGCTGGAGACTGCCCAGTACGTTCTCGTGGCTGCACCATGCAGCTACGTGCGGCTGCGTGCGCTAACAGCTACCTCGCGATACTACATTGGCGACGAGGGTAAACACCTAGCCACTAAAATCCCAGCCCATCGGAGAGAGGAGGGTAGGACCCCAGCTCTCCGTAAGAGGACAAACGCTCCCAGCGCCTTGGAAGAAAAGCTCCACCGCTGTAAAGGGGACCTGCCGCCGGGGAGGACAAGCTGCCTGCCGCCGCGGAGGACAAGTCACGCCTGTCACGCCTGTCGGAAGGCTCGTAACGTCAAGAGGACGATCCGCACAAGTCACGCCTGTCGGAAGGCTCGAAACGTCAAGAGGACGATCCGCACAAGTCACGCCTGTCGGAAGGCTCGTAACGTCAAGAGGACGATCCGCACAAGTCACGCCTGTCGGAAGGCTCGAAACGTCAGGAGGACGATCCGCACAAGTCACGCCTGTCGGAAGGCTCGTAACGTCAAGAGGACGATCCGCACAAGTCACGCCTGTCGGAAGGCTCGTAACGTCAAGAGGACGATCCGCACAAGTCACGCCTGTCGGAAGGCTCGTAACGTCAAGAGGACGATCCGCACAAGTCACGCCTGTCGGAAGGCTCGTAACGTCAAGAGGACGATCCGCACAAGTCACGCCAGCAGCTGTCGGAAAGGCTCACAGATGTCACATGACGATTCCGAAACCTAGCCCACACTGCAAGGAACTAAGGGGGAGGACAGTCAGAGCCTGCCACCGGGGAGGACAGAGAGTGAGTCTGCGGCCGGAGAGGAGAGAGCGAGCCTGACAACTGACGGAGCTAAGCTCATGCAAGTCCGGATGGAAAAGTGCACCCGCCGCACACCCATGGAAGCAAACGATAATGGGGGAGGAGTGTAGTAATGTGGGACAATGTGGCGGTCCCATTGTGTGTCTGGGCCGCGCCGGCCGGGGCGCAAGCCAGCCACAGCCGGCCATAGAACAGTCTGGATGTGATGCACGTGTATATATTGTATGTTTGCACGTGTGTTATTCGAGTTGTTTGCCCCTGGCTGGAGACTGCCCAGTACGTTCTCGTGGCTGCACCATGCAGCTACGTGCGGCTGCGTGCGCTAACAGCCACCTCGCGATACTACAAAAGTCTGCTGCTAGTGCTGGTGGTGTGTACAATGGACAAAGCACTTGAAATGTACATGAGATTGGCTTAAGTTAGGTGCATGAATACAACACTTTTGCATGTATCATGAATTGATAGTTTTAGCACATGCATGCCGTTAATATGATGGAATTGGACCAATAGAAATATAGCACAGTCTGTACACGTGTTAAGGCTTTGCAGGTATAAAAGTCAGTCATGCACCCGCTGAATTTGCAAAAAGAGGTAAGAATTTAATAATATACTCTATGTGGATTCACGTGTAAACTTGCTTGAAAAAAGAATAAGGTAAAAAAATTTTAAATCATACTCTCAGTCTCTGTCACGTACATATAGATGTCAGCTGAAGACCTTACGGGTTTTTTTTAATCAAGAGGGGTCGGAGGAGGAAGAGGATGACATACATCCTCCGACTCCTCTCCCCTTCACCCCACCACCTCCAGAAGCCCTGCCACTCCTACCACCACCAGCAGCACTGCCCCCACCACCACTACCAGCAGCGCTACCCCCGCCGGCACCACCAGCATTACCCCCGCCAGCACCACCAGCGCTGCCCCCGCCGGCACCACCAGCGCTGACCCCGCCAGCACCACCAGCGCTACCCCCACCGGCACCACCAGCGCTACCCCCGCCGGTGTTCCTGGCGGAACAACAAGCAGGGATAATCCCGCCACCACCACCACCAGCTGCGCTCCCGCCGGTACCACCGCCGCCTGTGCTCCCTCCCTGGCCTGCATGCCCACTGCCACCCTGGCAGAATGCAGCATGGCGGGGAGGCCGGGGAGGAGGACATCCCCGCAGGAGACGAGGGCGCGGGCGAGGACAATTAACAATAAACACTACTACTTCATATAATTATAATTATTATTATTGAAGTTATTTGTTATTGCATTACGTGATAAAGGGGATCGTCCAAATTACATATGCTCTTCCTACATTTCATCGACGGTGAAAAAAAACCTATGAAACAAGTAAATAAAAACATTCTCTAACGAGAGAGTTGTTGGTATATAGGATTGACCAATGGTGGTGTAAAAAGCACGGAAACAAGAGTGACAGAAATTTTACTGGAAAATTGAAATAGGCCTATATTTAGCACACAATATAACACACATGCCTGAGTAATGGGCTAAATATAGGCCTATTTCAATTTTCCAGTAAAATTTCTGTCACTCTTGTTTCCGTGCTTTTTACACCACCATTGGTCAATCCTATATACCAACAACTCTCTCGTTAGAGAATGTTTTTATTTACTTGTTAATAATGATATGTACGTACAGGATAAACAAGTATTTAACTAGTAAACTATGTAACTATGTATGAGTCAACCAACTAAGTAGAGGTCTGAGACTTTAGCACGGGGACCTGCCCTTGCAAGAAATGCTCTGGCATTCGAGCGCACAAGGGAAAGGTTTAGTCTGGAATAAATGCTGTCCAGAGTGTGGAAGTGGAGGAGTTAACCTGGACTGAAAGGCGGGAAGCAAGTTCTATTTAATAATATATGGGACGGTGTCCAGCAAAATCACCCTTCTGGAGTTTTAATTTTATCACTATAAAAATTGTACGTTACACAAAGCAACATATCTTCACAATGGTTTTATATTTTCATTTCAAATTTCGTACACTTGTTCACACATCAGTTCTCTCTGTGCAAACCGAATTTGGTGCTCTAGATATGTTCCATGCCATGGTTATAAAGGTCTCTAATCCAATGGGTTAACATTCCACATTTCTCCAGATACGAGTGACGATAACATGTCAAATTTGGAGTGTACATAGAAGGGTCCTGTAGCTATTGATTTCTGCAGATCGTTACGTTTTTTCTTATCCGTTACGGAGATATGGATTTTCAAAGTAATTCGACATTTCGCGCCACTCACCCTATTCCAATATGCCATTATGTAATGGTCACGCCCTTTAAATTTGAAGTTAGGTAATTAACTCCGCTTTGATCGTTAATTCTACGTGGTATATAAGCGATCGTACCTCGTATGCTACGTTTCAACATAAAACAGTATCGTAAGTTCACATGTATCGCTTATGC
This sequence comes from Eunapius fragilis, assembly GCA_963681505.1. NCBI lineage: Eukaryota > Metazoa > Porifera > Demospongiae > Spongillida > Spongillidae > Eunapius > Eunapius fragilis. The sequence goes on along the minus strand of OY811981.1, from coordinate 4,604,994 downwards.
TGGTTGCTGTGAATATTCATGGTAGGGTAGCGTCAGGTATATTCGCCAGGGAGGAGTAGTCGCCACCCGCACTTTTAATAGAGTATAAAAACAAAAATAGTAAGTTTAGATCTTTCTGTATGAGTTTAAAACAACCCTAATAGGCTCCTTAGTTAGTACCATACACAGTTTTACGCAAGTAACGTTGCTCTGTGGAATAAACAGGGGGGTGGCGAACACTCCTGACGTTATCGCAGGTGGCGATCACTACCTACGCTACCCTAGTTTATATCGTGCACCCTTTTTCTATATCTGCTCAGTTTGTGGCATGTACATGTAAGCATGCACGTACCATGCCTTCTAATCATGGGGCCCACTACACTAGTCTGGGGACCAGATGACTTGCTTGCGACAGTCAGTTATCTGGTACACAAACTGCAGTACCTTTACTTAGTATGGCATATCTCTCTAGACCATTCATATTCACTGCCCTTCTTTCTTTCTTACCTCCTCCCCCTCCTCCTCCTCCTCCTCTCCCTCCACCTCTTCCTATCTTCCTTCATCCACCCATCCTCCTCCTCCTCCCCTCCTCCTCTCCTCCTCCTCCTTCTTTTACTCCCTCTCATTTTCCCTCCTACCTTCCCTCCTATTACACATAACACCCCTCCTCCTTTCTTTTGATTGCATCCACACCTCCCCCTCCTCCTCCTCATCCTCCTACTTCTACGTTCCTACCTGTTGCATCCTCCCCTCCTCCTTTCTTTTTCCCGTTGCATTTACGCCCAACTTCTCCTCCCCCTCCTCTACGTCCTTCTCCTCCTCTTCCTATCTTCCTTCATCCACCCATCCTCCTCCTCCCCTCCTCCTCCTTCCTCCTCCTCCCTCCTCCTCACCTCCCCTTCTCCTCCTCTTACTCCCTCTCATTTTCCCTCCTACCTTCCTTCTTATTACACCTACCCCTCCCCTCCTTTTTTTGATTGCATCCAAACCTCCCCTCCTCCTCCTCATCCTCCTACTTCTATCTTCCTACCCGTTGCATCCTTCCCTCCTCCCCTCCTCCCATTCTTCTTCCCGTTGCATCCACTCCCCACCTTCTCCTCCCTCTCCTCTACCTCGTTCTTCTCCTCTTCCTATCTTCCTTCATCCACTCATCCTCCTCCTCCCCTCCTCCTCTCTCCTCCTCTCCTCCCCTCCTCCTCTCCCCCTCCTCCTCCTCCTATCTTCATCTACCCATCCTCCTCCCCTCCTCCTCCTCCCATCCTCCTCCTCTCCTCCTCCTCCTCTTACTCCCTCTCATTTCCCTCCTACCTTCCTTCCTATTACACCTACCCCTCACCCTCCTTTCTTTTGATTGCATCCACACCTCCCCTCCTCCTCATCCTCCTACTTCTACCTTCCTACCCGTTGCATCCTCCCCCTCCATCCACCCATCCTCCTCCTCTCCTCCCCTCCTCCTCCTATCTTCCTTCATCCACCCATCCTCCTCCCCATTCTTCCCTCCTCCTCCCTTCCTCCTCCTCCTCTTCTTCCCCTCCTCCTCTCCTTCCCCTCCTCCTCCTCTTACTCCATCTCATTTTCCCTCCTACCTTTCTTCCTATTACACCAACCCCCTCCTCGTTTCGTTTCATTGCATCCACACCTCCCCCTCCTCCTCATTCTAATTCTACCTTTCTACCCGTTGCATCCACCCCACCTTCTCCTCCCCCTCCTCTACCTTCTTCTCCTCCTCTCCGACCTCCTCTTCCTATCTTCTTTTATCCACCCATCCTCCTCCTCCCCTCCTCCTCCTCCCCTACTCCCTCCTCCTCCTCCCCTACTCCCTCCTCCTCCTCCCCTACTCCCTCCTCCTCCTCCCCTACTCCCTCCTCCTCCTCCCCTACTCCCTCCTCCTCCTCCCCTCCTCCCTCCTCCTCCTCCCCTACTCCCTCCTCCTCCTCCCCTACTCCCTCCTCCTCCTCCCCTACTCCCTCCTCCTCCTCCCCTACTCCCTCCTCCTCCTCCCCTACTCCCTCCTCCTCCTCCCCTACTCCCTCCTCCTCCTCCCCTACTCCCTCCTCCTCCTCCCCTACTCCCTCCTCCTCCTCCCCTACTCCCTCCTCCTCCTCCCCTACTCCCTCCTCCTCCTCCCCTACTCCCTCCTCCTCCTCCCCTACTCCCTCCTCCTCCTCCCCTACTCCCTCCTCCTCCTCCCCTACTCCCTCCTCCTCCTCCCCTACTCCCTCCTCCTCCCCTACTCCCTCCTCCTCCTCCCCTCGTCCTCCTCCTCCCCTCCTCCCCTCCTCTTACTCCTCTCATTTTTCAACCTACCTTCTATCCTATTACACCTACCCCCTCCTTTCTTTTGATTGCATCCACACCTCCCCTCCTCCTCCTCATCCTCCTACTTTTATCTTCCTACCCGTTGCATCCTCCCCTCCTCCCCCTCCTCCTCCTTCCATTCTTCCCGTTGCATCCACCCCACCTTTTCCTCCCCCTCCTCTACCTCCTTCTCCTCTGCCTATCTTTCTTCATCTACCCATCCTCCTCCTCCCCTCCTCCTCTCCTCCCCTCCTCCCTCCTCTCCCCCTCCTCCTCCTCCTATCTTCATCCACCCATCCTCCTCCCCTCCTCCTCCCTCCTCCTCCCTCCTCCCCTCCACCTCCCCTCCTCCTCCCCTCCTCCCCTCCTCCTCCTCCCCTCCTCCTCCTACCCTCCTCCCCTCTTCTCCTCTCCTCCTCCCCTCCTCCTCCCCTCCCCTACTTCTACCTTCCTACCCGTTGCATCCTCCCCTCCTCCTTCCATTCTTTCCGTTGCATCCACCCCCACCTTCTCCTTCCCCTCCTCTACCTCCTTCTCCTCTTCTCCCTCCTCTTCCTATCTTCCTTCATCCACCCATCCTCCTCCTCCCATCCTCCTCCTTCCCTCCTCCTCATCCCCTCCTCCTCCTCCTCCCCTCCTCCTCCCCTCCCCTCTTCCTCCCCTCCCCTCCTCCTCCCCTCCCCTCCTCCTCCCCTCCCCTCCTCCTCCTCTTACTCCCTCTCATTTTTCCTCCTACCTTCCTTCCTATTACACCTACCCCTCCCCTCCTCCTTTGTTTTGATTGCATCCACACCTCCCCCTCCTCCTCATCCTCCTACTTCTACCTTCCTACTCATTGCATCCTCCCCTCCTCCTCCTTCCATTCTACCCGTTGCATCCTCCCCCTCCTCTACCTCCTTCTCCTCTTCTCCCTCCTCAGCCTATCTTCCTTCATCCACCCATCCTCCTCCCCATTCTCCCCACCTCCTCCCTTCCTCCTCCTCCTCTCCTTCCCCTCCTCCTCCTCTTACTCGTCTCATTTTCCCTCCTACCTTCCTTCCTATTACACCTACCCCTCCTCCTTTCATTTCATTGCATCCACACCTCCCCCTTCTCTTCCTCCTCATCCTCCTCATCCTCCTACTTCTACCTTCCTACCCGTTGCATCCTCCCCCTCTTCCTCCTTCCATTCTTCCCATTGCATCCACTCCCACCTTCTCCTCCCCCTCTTCTCCCTCCTCTTCCTATCTTCCTTCATCCACCCATCTTCCTCCTCTCCTCCTCCTCCTCTCCCCTCCTCCTATCTTCCTTCATCCACCCATCCTCCTCCCATCTTCAACTCTTCCTCCTCTCTCCCCCTCCTCCTCCTCTTACTCCCTCTCATTTTACCTCCTACCTTCCTTCCCATTACACCTCCCCCTCCCCCTCCACCTTTCTTTTAATTTCATCTACACCTCCCCTCCTCCTCCTCATTCTCCTACGTCTACCTTCCTACCTATTGCATCCTCCCCTCCTCCTCCTTCCATTCTACCCGTTGCATCCACCCCCACCTTCTCCTCCTCTTCCTCTACCTCCTTTTCCTCATCTACCTCCTCTTCCTATCTTCTTGCGTCCACCCATCCTCCTCCTCTCCTCTTCCTCCCCTCCCCCTCCTCCTCCTATCTTCCTTCATCCACCCATCCTCCTCCCTCCTCCTCCCCTCCTCCTCCTCTCCTCCTCTCCTCCCCCTCATCCTCCTCCTCTTACTCCCTCTCATTTTCCCTTCTACCTTCCTTCCTATTACACCTCCCCCTCCCCCTCCTCCTTGCATCCACACCTCCCCCTCCCCCTCCTCCTTCCATCCACACCTCCCCCTCCTCCTTCTCCTCATCCTCCTACTTCTACCTTCTTACTGGTTGCATCCTCCCCTCCTCCCTCTCTTCCTCCTTCCATTCTTCCAGTTGCACCCATCCCTCTCCCTCCTTTACTTCCTCCTGTTCCTCCTCCTCATCCTCTACCTCCCCACCCCCCTCCTCTACCTCCTCCTTCTCCCCCTCCTCTACCTCCTCCTCCCTCTCCTCTACCTCCTCCCCCTCCTCTACCTACTCCCCCTCCTCTACCTTCTCCCCCCTCCTCTACCTCCTCCCCCTCCTCTACCTCCTCCCCCCTCCTCTACCTCCTCCTCATTCTCCTCCTCCCCTTCCATCTTCTTGGGTAGGGAGGGTATTTAATATAAACCACTTTGTTTCAAAGGAAGTGTTCACCTCGATATATATGTTTTCACCTAGGAGTCAGCGGAATGTATTTTTTGGGATGGGCAAACTACATGCAACTAGAAAAGGCTATTATAAGAGATTATATACAGAGCCTGTGCAAGAACTGAACTCTAGAGCTCTACACAAGGGAATGTATGTTGGTATAAGCCTTTATGAATATTATTATACCCTTATCAGTACAGATTGTGGGTGGCCAGTGGTTTACTTAGACAAGCAAGCATGGTAGAATGGTACATGGTAGAATCCAAGTACCTTGTACGCTCTACATGGAAGTTAGAACAAGTAGTTTTGAACTACATGCGTGCATGTCATAGCACTAAGGTCTTTCCATAAACAAAGTACACTATAAGTAAGGAGGGGGGGGGGGGGGGGGGGGGGGGGGGGAGCATCTGATGTCCCTGACTAATTGTTGGCAGTGCCTACTAGGTTGTTGCATCATCACCTTTTTAATAACCCATGAAAGGTTATATTGCTAGAACATTATATATGCTGAAGTGCCAAAATGATTCCGGGTGCTTGCAAATTTACAACACATTGACTTACAATACCAATAGTTTTAAAGCTGGATAAATAAGGAATTGTATCTTCCGACACATGTCTCTTATCATTTATTTATACAATGGAAAGGAGGAGGAGGAGGAGGGTGGATGCAATGGGAAGAAAGGTAGAAGGAGGAGGATGGGGGTAGGAGGAGGAGAAGGAGGTAGAGGAAGGGGAGGAGAAGGTGGGGGGTGGATGCACAGGAAGAATGGAGGAGGGGGAGGAGAGGGAGGATGCAACAGGTAGGAAGGTAAAAGTAGGAGGATGAGGAGGAGGTGTGGATGCAATCAAAGAATGGAGGAGGGAGGAGAGAGGAGGAGGGAGGAGGAGGGGAGGATGGGTGGATGAAGGAAGATAGGAAGAAAAGGAGGGAGAGGAGGGAGAGGAGGAAGAGGAGAGGAGGGGAGGGGAGGGGAGGATGATGGAGATAGAAGAGGGGGTAGAGGAGGAGAGAAGGTGGGTGTGGATGCAACGGAAGAATGGAAGGAGGAGGAGGATGCAACAGGTAGAAGGTAGAAGTAGCGGGAGGATGAGGAGGAGGGGAGGTGTGGATGCAATCAAAACAAAAGGAGGAGTAGGGGGTTAGGTTAATAGGAAGGAGGGTAGGAGAGAAAATGAGAGGGAGTAAGAGGCGAGGAGGGGATGGGAAGGGGAGGAGGAGAGGAGGAGGGTAGAGGAGGGGAGACGGAGAGGAGGAGGATGGTGATGAAGATAGGAGGAGGAGGAGGAGGGAGAGGGGAGGGGAGGATGAGTGGATGAGGGAAGATAGGAAGAGGAGGAGGTAGAGGAGAAGGTGGGCTGGATGCAATGGGAAGAATGGAAGGAGGAGGAGGGGGAGGACGGGAGGTTTGATGCAATCAAAAGAAAGGAGGGGGAGGGGTAGGTGATAGGAAGGAAGGTAGGAGGGAAATGAGAGGAGTAAGAGGAGGAGGAGGGTGAGGAGAGGAGGGGGAGATGAGGAGGAGGAGGAGGGAGAGAGGAGAGGAGGAGAATGGGTGGATGAAGGAAGATAGGAGGAGGAGGAGGGAGGGGAGGAGAGGAGGAGGATGGGTGGATGGAGGGGGAGGTGGGGAGGTTGCAACAGGTAGGAAGGTGGAAGTAGGTGGAGGAGGAGGGGGAGGTGTGGATGCAATCAAAAGAAAGGAGGAGGGGGAGGGGTAGGTGTAATAGGAAGGAAGGTGGGAGGGAAAAATGAGAGGAGTAAGAGGAGTAGGAGGGGGAGGGGAGGAGG